>CM059226.1:24276386-24566386 GCA_030347435.1 Clarias fuscus | reverse complement strand
ATCTACAGTATCTTTAGTAAAAATACAGCTACTAATCACATCACACTGCCTTTGCGCTTCAGGCCACGCCCCCGCAATTAGGGTCTGAGTTAGAACATGAAGGACATGCGTGAAGAAGATGATTTTCAAGAAGATGGGGTCTAATTAACTGAAAACGAACCTGACACACAAAACACATCCCAACATTCCAGATAACCTAGCATGCTAAATAATGAAACATCTAAACAGAGTTAGCTGACCTCTGTTCCTGAGCGCCTGTCTCCACAGGATTTTGCCAATGATGGAAGTCCAGGCCGCCTTGCTCTCGGCCGAGCTGGCCTGCAGGATGAACGTGTCCTGGGACTTCCTGCGCCGGAACCAGATCTCGAACCGGAGGCCGCTGTCGCCAACGTTCTCCGTCATCCCGATCTCTGCCGTCTGAGAGAAACCAAGATGAGAAGATGTGGAATGATCTATTTCTTATAACCTGATAGCGCTTTTTGGACTTAAAAAAAAAACAACAACCTTAAAGGCACTCTGCTGACGAAACAAATTTATAGCAAGTTGCTTTAAAGCTGAGTTTAAACGCTATAAAGATTCAGTCATTTTTCTGACAAAATGATCCTTGCTGTTATGATGCTTATCTAAAATCTACCAATAGGGGGAGACAAACTCACCAAAAAATAATCATGCTAATTTATATTTTAAAAAATCCTTATTTTTTTTCGAGCTCACTTTGTAGGATGTTTGTCTGAGGTGTTTTCTGGCTGGAATCATGTTCGGATCAAGTGTGTTTCCCCTGAGTCCGGTATACAGAAGTACCTTTTCAAGTTTACTTTTCCGAACCTTGATTAAGTTTCCACTATCCCGAGACAAATCCAGGACATGGGGTGCTTTTAAAGTGTTTGATATGATGTTTAAACCCTTCACCTACCTTATACGATTGTTTGTAGATGTAGATGTCATATCCCCCTTCGATCTTTTTGGTTTTGCTGAACAGGATGAGGTCCTCGAACAGGAAGACGTGCCGGAGGTACTTCCTGCGTCCGCACCAGACCATGAACTCGTCCTGACACCTCAGCTGACCCTGTTCCTTCAGATTCACCTACAGCCCCCGATAAAACGTTTTTCACTCCCTGAGCTCAACAGTATTTAAACAGGCATGGATTAGTGTGTATCCTCATGCTTACGTCACATCCTCGGATGGCGTCCATGGCGAGCAGGTCGTTGCCATGGCGCAGCTGGAACTTGACCATCTCCTCGGCGGTCCTGAGGTCGGTGAGTTCCTGCTCCTGAGACTGACTGCACTCTTTAATCAGGTCCTTGAGCAGCAGGGCGTATTTACTCATCCTCTGGATGGGCTTCAGGAGGTAGGACGCCAGGTCCATCTTGTCCTCCAGCTCCACCTGCTTGTTCTGTGAGGAAAAACACATCAGACATACGGAGTAGAGTAAAGCAGTGCTTCGAACAAACATGGCGAAAACAAAACAATTCTTCATTTTGAATGTGTGATGTCACAGCTGTCTTCAGACAGACGCTTAGAGGAGAACTTGTCTACACATGAGCTTTCAAAGACCTTTCCGAGATCTTCCCGTCCCCAGAGGCACTAAGAAATCGGTCATGACGCAAAAGCAACACAACACTTTAAATGAACAACATTAACTCAGGTCCCTTAAAATCCTCCCTCAGCATCACTTTAGATTAGATTAGATTGGATCTTCTCCCAGTCTCGTCGATAATAAATCTAAAGTCTCCGTCACAACACAGAGGGTTTCAGGACGTTACTGTGAGCCATGATCCTGACCCCAGGAGTACAGAAACGGCGATGCTCCTGATGATCTTGCATTCCCGAACCCAGTGACCAGTGATTGTTATCAGTTGACCTCAGGAGGACATTTCAGATTCTCCCGTAGATTTAAAGGTCAATTGTGTTTGGCTCTCAGAAGATTTTATGACGGTGGACTGCGTCTCTCTGCGTGTCTATACAGATGTTTTAGTTAAAATGCAGACTTGAGAAAGGGTTAATCACCTTTCCTACATTCCTGACCTGTTTTGTGAGACGTCCCTGAATTGTCCCGAATTAAAATTCTTGCATGAATTGGTTACGCATTAGCTACTAAATGTACTTACGCTGGACTTACGAGTGGACTGCTCACATACAAACTTACCCTATTCCCTACTGATTGCATGTAAAAGGGGTTTAATAGATAGCAACGCTTCTCCTAGTTTCCTTGTTGTTTAACAAACAATAGATTTTTATTTTTCAGTTATTATTTACAAAATGGACATCTCTGGAATCTATATCTATATTTATATAAAAAAAATGTAAAGTGGGCATGTCTGTACATTGAAGATATTTGCGAACATTTTTTTTTGTGATAGAGCACATCAAGATGTTTTTTGGAATTTTTGTCTGTTGGTTTGTGCACGCATCATGTAAAAACCATTGAACGAATTTTCATGGGGTTTTCACAGGTGTATTTGGCCGAGCCTGAGGTAACATATAGGCTTTGTTTCATCGCAATCAGTCCATGGGAGGAGAAAATATGCTACTTTGAATTTTTTTTAATCTTATAACATAAAAAAAAAATCGATCTTGAAAAAAATCATTAGTTTATCTCAAAATTCAACAGATGGCGCTGTGCATTATTTAATACTCGCTTATGAGAGTGCGATTGAAATCTACTTAAAAAAAACGCGATCTCACAGCTTCGTTCACGGTAACGTGTAAAAATTTCAATTCATTCCAGAATTCAACAGATGGCGCCATACATTTTTTTAAAAATCGTTTGTGAGTGTGCAATTAAATTCCATGCGAACAAAGTCACAGACACGGCTAGTAAAAATATATATAAAATAATGAGCATTATTTATATTGCTCGCTAATAGCTTATCACTTTGTTTTAAAACGTTTCACTTTTTATTAGAGTTATGTAATGCATGCTTTTGTGAAATTTAGTGCATCACGTGTGTGTCTCACCCTGAAGAAAGCGTTTCCGTGGCTGGTGAGCAGGGCGTCAGAGCGAGGTTTGTTCTTACTGTACAGAGCGTACATTCCGAACTTGTCCTCCTGCCAATCACAAACACAAACCCACACACCGTTTATCCTTAATTGCCTTCCTAGCACCAAACACAGCAAGGCGTCTCGGATTCTGTCTCTGTAAAGACTCACGTGTCTCAGGAAGCAGGTGCTGACTGAAAGCGGGGAATGAGCGCATTGCTCAAGATCCTTCAGGAAGTACTGGCTGTGGAAGTCACACAGCTTTTCCAAGTTTCCGAAGATGATGCTGCGCTTTCCGCGGAGGTCCTGCGGCAGGTCCGGCCTCTCCATCTCCGGGAAGTAGTGCTCCATGATGTAGGAGAGAGAACGCACGTACTCTCTCTCTGTGGAGATCATCTCGTCCATGATGTGCTGGATTTTACTGGATGGAATAAAAAATACAAACTTTATGTATCATCTACTCTCTCAGACTGTATGTGTGCCTGTGTGTGTGTGTGTGTGTGTGTGTGTGTGTGTGTTTGTGTGTATAAGTATCCCACCTGCACTGCCTCTTGTTCTCACCATCCCCGGGTCTTGGCTGACTTGTAGACGGCACCGGGAGACTCCTGCTCCGCGCCAGCACTGGACTCTTCACGTGTGGCCTCTGCTGGTTGTTCTCCACACACGTGGTGTTGCTGAGCTCCAGCCCTTTGATGTAGACCCCCAGGTATCCGTGGTGTCCCGAGAGCTCGGAGCTCACCGTCTTCTTCATCATCTTCTTCACCGGAGGCCTGCGGTGTCTCGCTACGGGCTCCGACTGGCAGGAATACGACGAGTCGACGGTGCAGTCGCTGTCCGTGTCGTCCAGCGCCGACGGAGCGAGTTTATCTCTCTCGGGAGGGAAAAGAAAAGATCTGAAAGGAGAGTCGTTTTTAGAGAACGGACCCGCCGAGTGAGGTTTCTCATCCTCGAATTCGAAGCTGTGTTTAATATCGGGAAGAGAACTTCTGCTCTCTCCACACTGCAGATCCACGCATATTACAGGGATTTCCCTGGGTTTGGAAAGCTCGGAGTCAGAGTTTAGACAAGAGTCAGACACGGGTTCCTCTCGCACCGTCGCTCTTTCCAGCATCTCCTCCAGATGTTTCCGGGTCTCCTGGCACTTCATCCAGACGTGGTTCCAGTGATGGAGCTGGCGGGAGCTGCCCAGCGCGGTCACCGTGTCATTTAGAGAGCTGAAGTTCTCCATGGAGAACTTGGTGGCCTCGTTGTGGTAGTCCTGCAACGTCTCGAGAACTTCGGGAGACAAACGCGTGATGTTCTCTTCCAAATTCAGATGCTTGAAATAGTTCTCGCAGTGCGTCATCCACTGCTGAGTCTGCGAGAGGACGATTTGTTTAGTTCAGTGAGGTCAAGTTCATGCTTATTTATTAATGAATTATTTCTTTCATTTTTCGGCATATAAGCGAACAAACCGAACGGCGGCTAAGTTGCACGTCTGTCTGGTAGCCGTTCAAAACTTGTTTGCGTGATATTTTTTTTGTGGATGTAGTTTTTGCATTTTGTGCATTATGTAGTGAAGACACCATGGTTCCCAAGGACAGTAGCAAGAAGAAAAGGGAGCTGCTTTCAGTTTGGTTTTTAAAGCAGACGGTGCCAAGAGGAATCATAAATTAAGGTTAAGTGAGGTCTAATATCTATTGATTTCACATTTAACTTCATTTATGACTTTTCTAAATGTTTTGATTGTTTTTATATTTTCAAAAATATTATTATAGTGTTGGAAATTGGTAATATTGGTAATAACTCTGGGTGGCTGGAACGGATTATCTGCATTTACATGATTTCCTATGGGACAATGTGCTTCACAATACGAAATTTCACCTTAAGAACTCGCCTCCGTGATGGATTACATTCGTATACTGAGGTAACGCTGTACTTACAACAGTATTAGTCCAGAATTTAACAATCAGTGCATCCCTATTTAATTACAGATGTAACCATTATTTATACTGTACTGTATATGGACCAGTTCGCTTTCTTCCATGTTTGACCAGTAAAACCATTCGAACTTGTGGTGGTGGACGGGGGCCAAAACATTTTGCACACAGCTTCAGTTGATAAAAAGCAGTGTGTGTATGTTGTGTGTGTTTACCGAGTCGTAGAACTCGTAGAGGTTGTCCAGGATGTCCAGCTCGGACCTGCGTGTGTGTGCTCGCTGGAGGACGGAGCTCATGTGCTGCTTGAGCTCCAGTAACACGGGACAGGAAACTCGTCTCGGGTCCTGAGTCAGTGCCGCCGCCTGCTTCTGCTGGAGCTGAAGAACACACACACACACACACACACACACACACACACAAACACATGTACGGTGATGGTGAGGTTAAAGAGAAGAGTACTAGCTTGCGTGTGTGTATCCTCCTGATACGGAGCTCACTCACCACCGCCTCGTCTGTGAACTGCTCCAGGCTGCGTCTGGTTTCCTGCAGCGAGCTCAGGGTGAAGCTCAGAGAGTCCAGCGGGAACAAATGCTTCTCCGCCTCCACGCTGAACCAGCGCTTAATCTGAACACGTCCACGACACACACACTCGTTCAGTTCAACTGCACACAACGTCAAATACACAACGTTATATTAATTTGGCGTCTCACCCGCTCCGTCTCCTCCTGAAAGGTGCGCAGCTCCAGAAGCTCCTCCAGCTGACGGAGAGACTTGTTGGACAGAATGACGAGTTTATGGACCTCCTCGTCCATCTGGTTGTAGAGCGTGCACGCTGTGTCCACCGAGTCCCTGCGTTAACACACACACACACAAAAATTTGGTGTAACAGGTGTATGAGATGAAATGTGTGTATGAACATATGAGTTTATATGAGGGTGTGAATCAGAAAGTGTAAGAGAAATGTGTGTGTATATTAGTATTAGTATATGAGAGCTATAGTGTGTGTCAGTGTGTATGGTGTGTATTTGTGTTTACGGTGTGTGTGTGTACGGCGTGTTTGTGTGTGTGTGTGTGTGTGTGTTTGTGTGTGTGTGTGTGTGTGTGTGTGTGTGTGTGTGTGTGTACGGTGTGTGTGTGTACGGTGTGTATGGTGTGTGTGTGTGTGTGTGTGTGTGTGTGTACGGTGTGTGTGTACGGTGTGTGTGTGTGTGTGTGCTTGTACGGTGTGTGTGTATGGTGTGTGTGTGTGTACGGTGTGTGCGTATGGTGTATGTGTTTGTACGGTGTGTGTGTATGGTGTGTGTGTGTGTGTACGGTGTGTGTGTATGGTGTGTGTGTGTGTGTGTGTGTGTGTGTGTGTGTGTGTGTGTGTACGGTGTGTGTGTATGGTGTGTGTGTGTGTGTACTGTGTGTGTGTGTGTGTGTGTGTACGGTGTGTGTGTATGGTGTGTGTGTGTGTGTGTGTGTGTGTTTGTGTGTGTGTGTGTGTGTACGGTGTGTGTGTATGGTGTGTGTGTGTGTGTGTGTACGGTGTGTGTGTATGGTGTGTGTGTGTGTGTGTGTGTGTGTGATACCTGTAGCTCTCGGTCTCGCTCGTCTCCTCTTTCCTGACGCGTGCGAGGAACGTTCCTCCCTCCAGCCTGAGGCGGTTCAGCTGTGAGTCCTCCAACACACACTTCATCAGGTTCCTCTGCTGGCTGATCGTCTCTGACACGTCCTGCACACACACACACACACATACACACACACACCACACACACACACACACACACACACACACATGATGTGACTTGCAAGTCTGATTATTTAAGGAGTTTGTTTTGTTCAAGGAATCATTTTATAAACAGAACAAAACTCATAGAAAGATTATGAAATAATAAGATACTAATATGAGATATTAAGGCTTAATAAGTGTGTGTGTGTGTGTGTGTGTATCAGGCTGACCTTCACAGTGTCCAGGCTGTTGCTGCTGTTCAGGACATCGATGGATCTCTGCAGGGACACGATGGCTTCACTACAGCTGCTGCAGAACTGCTCCATTTTCTACACAACACATACACGTCACAAGCAGCGCTTAGCATTTCTCTGTGTGCGTGTGTGTGTGTGTGTGTGTGTGTGTGTGTGCATACCTGTCTGAACTGGATGTAGTGGTGATGGTCGTAGGTGAAAGTGCCGTCCAGGTCTCGTGTGAGCTGAGACGAGTCGATGTGCTTCAGCAGGGTTTTTAGAGAGGTTACAACTTCACACTGAGAAACACACACACACACACACACACACACACACACACACACACACACACACACAGAGCCATTACAACTTTTAATCAGTTTCTCTTTTATTCCTCTCTCTTTTTTTTCGATCTCGTTCTGATCTCTCTCTCTCGTGTCTCTCTCGTGTCTCTCTCGTGTCTCTCTCTCTACCTCTGTCTTTCTATTTCAGTCAGTCAGTTACACACGTATCCTGCACTCCTCCAGGTCCAGGTAATTTTTTTTTTTTTTACAGATTATCTATTGTGTGATTCGAGGTTAATAAGGTTAATAATGCTGTAATAACTTCTTCACTCTTTTTCGTCTCATCACGGCTCATTTTGCTTCTCCGGAATTGAAAACGGAAAACTACTCTAGGTGGCGCTGTACAGTAAAAAAACAAACAAAAAAAGCAGGTCGATATACAGTATATACTCACTGGAACGGGGAGCTCTCTCTCCAGCTTGATGGACGTCTCTTTGTCGGTGAGGAACAGGACGGAGTAGAGTGCGTTGGGCAGAGAGACCTGCGTGAGAGAGGGCGGGGGGGGTGAGGAGGGGGGGGGTGATTATTATATGTCATTGATGCTGAGAAGACGTTGAGACGTGCGTCGGTGCGTTCGGGTGTTGTGACGCATCACGGTAGCGGTGTAGGAGTCGGCGTGACGCTGATCAGACGGGATGACCCCGGGCTACGAGGAACGCTCTGAGCTCCGTCAGCGCTCCGGGTTTGACAGCCGGCTGCATGCTTGTCTGATCGCCGAGCCCCGTCTCTGATCCCAGGACAAGCGAGGACAAGCCCGGCGCCTCGGGATAGACTTGAGTGGAAATATGTGAGGAGACGAAATAGACTGGAGGGTGACGTGGGTGTGAGCCAGAAACACAGACAGCGCCCTAGCGCCTGAAACGGGGGGGCGGGGCCGCGCGACTGGCGCGAGATAGACGTGATGAACGCTTCTACAGAGTTATGAAATGTGCGCAGAACATGTATTTATTAGCGTCATCTGATTGTGTGTGTGTGTGTGTGTGTGTGTGTGTGTGTGTGTTCACCTGAAGCTGAGACAGAGCTGAGAGGAGTGCAGGACTGGCCTGATGTCTCCGCGAGTCCACCAGCACTGTGAGACCCAGATCCCTCTTCTCCTTCCTGATAACATCAAGGTTTATCAGTTACTAATCACACACTGTCTATTACACACACACACACACACACACACACACACACACACACACACAGATCCTTGTCGCTTTGCCTTTTTATAGCTAACTATAACACACACTGTGAGAGCCAGGGTACTTCCTGTTTGAGCGTAAGGACACTCATGTCTCACTCACACACACACACACACACACACACACTCTGAACGTGTCGCAGCCAAAAGATTGCCTGTAAGGGTCGAGGTGTGTGTGTTAGTCACCTGAAGGGCGTGAGTTCAAATCACAGAGAATTATTGCTAAAAAATTCCCTGATGTCATCACAAGAAGGTCCATGGTGATCTGTGTGTGTGTGTGTGTGTGTGTGTGTGTGTGTGTGTTTGTGATTGTGCTGTTACTTCCTCCCAAATACAGTGTCCCTCCGTCAACCTCTTCTTCTAATGGCTGAGTGCATTTTACAAACAGGAATTGTATGCGTGTGTGTGTGTGTGTGTGTGTGTGTGTGTCTGTTGTGTCTCACCGAAGAGTGGAGATGTAGTATCCCAGTAGGCAGGTGAGATCTCTGGAGGTGAATCGCTCGTCTGTCCACACTCGGTTCCTCATACACACCTGGAGGACAGAACGCCCACTGCGGTCTCGATTACCTGAGGGAGACAAAGAGAGAGGGAGAGAGAGAGAGAGAGAGAATGGACGAAGCAAGAAAAAAGAGATACATGAAGAGAGACAGAGGGACAAGGAGAGAGAAAGAGAGCGAGACAGAGGAACAGAATAGAAAGCGAGGCAAGGAAATTAGAGACAAGTTCAGAGAGAAATGCAGAAAGGGCAGAAACAAGCAGAAAGAGAGAAAGAAAAAGACAGAAGGACAGAGAAAGACAATGAGAGAGACAGAAGGACCAAAAAGAAAGAGCGACAAAGCGGGAGAGACAGATAGAAGGAGACACAAAGAGACACAGAGGGACATAAAGTGAGACACAGAGAGAGAAGGACACAGAGAGAGAAACATAGAGACATAAAGAGAGGACAGAGAGAGACATAGAGAGAGAGAGGGACATAAAGAGAGAGACACAGAGATAGAAGGACAGAGAGAGAGAGAGAGACATAAAGAGAGGACAGAGAGATAGATAAGATGTAATAAATGCTCTAATTAATATGGACTACGCTGAGACCTGAGTGTGGAGCTTAAACAGGACGAGTGAGATGGACATGTGTGTCTCTGTCTCACTGTCTCTCTCTCCGTCACTCACCGGGCAGAGACACCGCTCCTGAAGCGAGCAGCTCGGCGTTGAGGTGTGTGAGAGTTAATGGCACTGGAGTGGAACAGCCTGTAGGGGGCGCTGATGAGCGAGGAGGAGGTAAAGGAGAAGGAGGAGCTATAATGAGCGGAGCCGAGACAGACGAACATCGAGACGAGACTTTAGGAGAGTCTTCACCAGCACTGCTGCTCCTCCGGGACTCGGAGACGGCGGGGGAGGCGGGAAGACCTGTTACACACACACACACACACACACACACACACACGCGCACACACACACACACACAGGTATATAATAACAATTCAAATTTCAAGATATGCATATCATCTGGACGGAAAGAAGGCGTGGCTTATGTGTATGTGGGTGTCTATCTCAGTGAAGGAGGCGTGGCTTATGTGTGTGTCAGTCTCAATGAAGAAGGCGTGGCTTATGTGTGTGTGTCAGTCTCAGTGAAGGATTAAAGCTAACACTTTTCATTTAATTAAAATAGAATTTCACCAACACACACACACACACATTTCTTCTACACGATGTAAACACAGACTGATATGACCTCAGCGTAGACAAGATGTGTGGTTTCACACACACACACACACACACACACACACACACACACACACACACACACACACACACACACACACACACTGTAGGTTCATGTAGGTGCAGATAAGAGCTGCTTTACACACTGACTCATCACACACACCAGATGTGCACCTGCCTCACGCACTGACTTACACACACACACAAACACTATATATTACAGATAAGAGTGGTAACCTCCACCTGGTGTGTGTGTGTGTGTGTGTGTGTGTGTGTGTGACTCGTGGCTTCAGCCTAAAGAATGCTCCTGAACTTTCTCCTGAACTCTGAGTCTCGCTTTCCTGCTTCGTACAGACTAACACCCGCATCACCTGCGCTCAGACTCCAAAACTACACACGTGTGTGTCTCTGTAAATCCACTACATCAGTGTTTTAATGCAAAACCCATTACAGGTTTAGCCAGATGTTTATTCCTGAACACTTTTAACAGTTTCTTCTTTCAGATTTCTTTTCCTACATTACAAAAGAATGCTTGGACGTGAAGAGAAATGATTTCTGTGAATATTAGTGCTTATAATTACAAATATCACTTCTATAACGGACAGTACAAGCTGTAACTCAAAGATCAAGCAAATATAAAAAGTTATTTCACACCTATAAGGATAGAAACACAATACGTTCTAATACTTATGAACCACCATTTTCTATTTTTTCCAAAATTCGACTTTCATTTGTGAAGATTTAATCTTTAGTTCTACCTTTAGTTCTACAACCTACAAATACCTACAGTATCTCACCAAAGCTTATAAACATAAATATAACTATAGCATTATTATATATTAGTAAATCATTACATCACCCTGTAGTGAGTAGAGATGTGAATTCTGAGCTCCTCAGTCATCAGGTTTAGATTATTCTTCATTTAAAGCCTATTTTAGAAAGCGCTGAGAGAAAGAAAAGGCTAAACATGCGCTCAGAGAGAGAAGAAGTTTGTGTATGGTTGTATAAATGCGATCTCCCCGCGGTCCAGCTCTCTGTCCCCCTCACTGTCGCCCCTATTGTCTTCCCGCGGCTCTGCTTCCTGTCTGATCCGCAGCGCTGCTACTGATGCACTTCCTAAACGCCTCCGCTTTCACACACAAGCCAAGACACAAAGACTAAAAAAGCCACAAATCTACTCCAAGGGTCAAGTTCAGGAAAAACCTCCCACAATACCTGGAGCCAGTTAGAGCGAGGGCTCGACATCACGCAGCGGCGTTCTGTCCGTTTGTGAATAAGCATGTGAGGAATACAGACCTCACGGCATCCAGAACAACATGCTGATATTTACTTACATCGGCTAACGTTTTAACTTTGATACCGATGAAAACCTTTCGTGCATGAAATGTGATTTGAAAGCACCTCAAAAAGTATTTTATTCCAGGATCTGCGTTCTGATTGGCTAAGAGAAAGCACTTACCCAAAGGGACATCCGGGACTTTTAAAGTCACAGACACCGAAACAGAGCGTTTGAAAAAGGAGTGAAACAGGAAAGAAAAACAGGAAACACAGAATGCAAGATCTGAGCTGGATTTCAGCTGGAACATTAGCACACACACACACACACACACACACACACACACACACACACACACACGTTTCGACTTATAAGACTTACGCAAATCATTTAAAAACTCCAGTCCAGTAGGTGGCGATAATGCAGCAGGTGCATTAACTCAAAACCAGAAGAAAAAGAATGAATCTGGTTAAAACAGAGTACTTTGCGAGGACCTTGCGGAAGAAAGAGGTGGTTTATATTTTCCTAATATAAAAAACTAATGTGTTTTAAAGGAATTTGATTTAACGCTGATTTAATATAATTTAACGTTCGTAAGTTTACATTCATTATTTTTCGATAAGTGTCAGTCGATTCTAAATTGAAACCAGACGCTTTTGTCACTGATGCTATCCGGAAAGTGTGTAAAAGACTGTAGCGCCCCTGCAGGTCTCTGCTGCTCTGCCATGAACACAATAAAACTTTATGCGACGACATACCTTATTCATTATTTTAAAGCAAAAAATACCCTTAATTCGCAGTAGCATTAGCATTAGCATAAGCATACGGTACATTAAATTAGCCTCAGGAAACAATACAGCGCTAATCAAGCCAATCAAATGCAGGGTCAAACGTCACATGATGCAAATGCTAACACAAGTACAAGTCACCTTTGTCATCCTGTAACGAGTCGTCCTGTATTTTAGTAAATCATAGCAACTTTAATTCTTACAACACACTTCTGTATATTCTTTAATTAATGCTGCTGATCTAGAACACTTGGTTTTGGACTAAATGTCCAGGATGGAGCTCTCAGTGAACTAGGATGACCTAGTTGTCTATCCTAGTGGACAAATGCAAAGGACGTTTGTCTTCAGAATAATGTGTGTGTGTGTGAGTGACTTCAAAGATCGTTAGATTTCAGATAGAATTGATCTTACATAATTACTGTGATTGTGTGTGTGTGTAAGGAGGTTTTCTCTACACCCTCCGAACCGAGCACAGCACAAAGGCAGTCATTATGTGTGAACGGCGGTGATGGTGGCAGAACAGGCATCGATAGCGCACTGAGCCTCTCACAGTCCAGTCACCTGATCCTCCTGACTCTGTGGGAAAACCTCGGACTTTCTGAGCTATAAAGGGAAGGGGGGGGGGGGGGGGGTTCTCTCTGGGGGGATTCACCTGAGCCTGTGTGTGTGTGTGTGTGTGTGTGTGTGGTTGAGTCATGAAAACAACATTTAACACTGAACTAGAAAGAATCATGTGAATAAAATAATACACGAAAATGGAATGACTGATGACAAACTTGATACACTGTCCTGACTCTAAAGCATAGTCCTGACTCTGATATATTGTCCTGACTCTAAAGTTTAGTTCTGACTCCAATATATTGTCCTGACTCTAAAGCATAGTCCTGACTCTGATATATTGTCCTGACTCTAAAGTGTAGTTCTGACTCCGCTATATTGTCCTGACTCTAAAGCATAGTCCTGACTCTGATATATTGTCCTGACTCTAAAGCGTAGTCCTGACTCTGATATATTGTCCTGACTCTAAAGCATAGTCCTGACTCTGATATATTGTCCTGACTCTAAAGTGTAGTCCTGACTCCGATATATTGTCCTGACTCTAAAGCATAGTCCTGACTCCGATATATTGTCCTGACTCTAAAGCATAGTCCTGACTCTGATATATTGTCCTGACTCTAAAGCGTAGTCCTGACTCTGATATGTTGTCCTGACTCTAAAGTGTAGTTCTGACTCCGCTATATTGTCCTGACTCTAAAGTGTAGTTCTGAGTCCGATATATTGTCCTGACTCTAAAGCATAGTCCTGACTCTGATATATTTTCCTGACTCTAAAGCATAGTCCTGACTCTGAAATATTGTCCTGACTCTAAAGCATAGTCCTGACTCTAAAGCATAGTTCTGACTCTGATATTTATTTTCCTGACTCTGATATATCATGGCGGCACGGTGGTGTAGTGGTTAGCACTGTCGTCTTGCACCACCAGCGTCCAGGTTCGATCCCTGGCCGGGCTCGATTCCCGTCTCTGTGTGCATGGAGTTTGCATGTTCTCCCCGTGCTTGGTGGGTTTCCTCCGGGTACTCCGGTTTCCTCTCACAGTCCAAAGACATGTAGGTTAGGCTAATTGGCTTTCCCAAATTGCCCGTAGTGTGTGAATGAGTGAGTATATGTGTGTGTGTGTGTGTGTGTGTGTGTGTCTGTGCCCTGCTATGGATTGGCACCCTGTCCAGGGTGTACCCTGCCATGTGCCCCAAGTCTGCTGGGATAGGCTCCAGGCCCCCCGTGACCCTGAATACAGGATTAAGCGGTATAGATGGTGAGTGAGTGATATATCATTCTAAGTCTAAAGTATATTCCTGACTCTGATATATCGTCCTGACTCTGACACACCGTTCTGATTCTAAAGTATAGTTCTGACTCTGACATGGTACTAAGTCTAAAGTATAAGTCTACTAAGTCTAAAGTACTATGAGTCTAAAGTATACTCCTGACACTATATACTTATATACACTATATATATATATATATATATATATACACTATATATCTTGAGTCTAAAGCATTGTCCTGACTCTTATACATCGTTCTAAGTCTAAAGCCTAGTCCTGACTCTAATATATATATTCCTGACACTGATATATCACCCTGACTCTAAAGCATAGTCCTAACCGCTGATACCTTGTCCTACCCACAGGTTTGCGTTTTCTTTCTCATGTCAGACAGTGATCCAAACTGCCGCCCTGCATTTTCCCCACCAACAGCTAGAAAAAAAAAATAATGGTATGTTTCCTTAGTAACTCACTCAATGTGCTCACTGTATGTCAATACACACCCTTATGGGAAAGAAAAACCTGTGTATGTGTGTGTGTGTGTGTGTGTGTGTGTGTGTGTGTGTGTGTGTGTGTGCAAAACCTCACATCAGCAGGGATGGGGCGTGCCTGTCACAAAAACATCTCTGAAAACACACACTCTCGTAGTGGTGGTGTGAAGGAAAGTGAGCGGTGTGTTAGTCAGAAGAACACCGCGGCTGATAATTACACACCTCACCGTGTCATGAAACATGAGTGCCGGTTTTCAGAGCCCGAGGCTACACTGATTTGAAATGGGACATCTGGTAACGCAGACACACCATAATGAGCGGTTTAATACACTCTATACACTGCTGTGTACACGGCAGGTGCGTCTTATTACAGCATGAGATTTAAAGAAGGATTTAACCAATTTAAAATCTGCCATTATTAGCGATATGGGCGGAATTGCAGCTACATGTCGTACGGAGCCCCTCACTGCCTGCATTAGCGTTAACTACTGATGTGGTATACAGTATGTTTCAGTGAAGCGCAGTATATACCCGAGTCTCCTTTACTGCCGCGTCTCTCAGCGCTGTAAAACGCCATTTCCAGGTCGAGTCTGCCGAAGCGTATCGCACAGCCGTTCATCAGTTTCTTGGGAGATCCCTCCCCCGAGGATGAACGCGTCCGGGGACCTTTTCCGGACCGTTCCAGAGATTTGGAGCGCCTCTCGGACCTGATGCTGCGCTGCAGTGGGAGGAGGGGCGAGAGGCGGCGGTGCAGAGATCCTCGTCTTGCCGGTTGTGTGTCCGAGTCACATCTCGGCCTGGTCTCGATCTCGCTCACCGGTTCGCTGCCTTCCTCCGGGACCGACTCAGAGCTTGAGCCGAGATTCATGGGGTTCTGCAAAGCTTCCATGTAAGACTTGCGAAACAGACGGCGTGTCTCGAAAATAGCCGAGTCTCTGGATTGCCGCCGTCTCGGCATGCTGAGATCCGTGCTGAAGGAGAGACACTTGGTATTTCCTCCTCTTCTGCTTCCACCCTCGCTATCCTTGCCAGAACTAAGGACTTTTTCCTCTATGGGCAACGTGCCAGCGTTTGTGTACGTGTTGCTGGTTCTGCGGCTCAGAAGTGGTTCGGACACTGTCGAATCGGCTCCCTGAGAGACCAGCGAGTCTCTGGAGCTCCTCCGACTGTCCAGCGTCCCCGTAGATCCGTGAGTGCTGCAGGTGCCAAGGTGGCCGATGCTCAGCGCCCCCGGCTGCATGATGCCCTCGTTGGCGTTTCTCACACACACAGGGTTCACCACGTTCCTCCAGGGCGTTCGGTACACGGTAGAGCCGGTGCTCAGGAGGCAGTTCTGGAGGGGCTGCAGGTTCCGTTCACGTGTCACATCCTGCAGGAAGTCGGCGGTGAAGACCCGGGGGTACATTCCCTCAGGCACTGTGATCTCGGCCAGCGCACGCCCGCTCCGCGCCAGGCATTTTATCACCAGCTTGGCGGCCTTGCGGCCCAGAGGCACCACCTGCAGGTAGAAGTCGCCCTGTCTCAGACGCACTTTGTGCAAAGGGGCGAGCTGCAGGACAACCTTCTCATGGATGCACAGGGGCCAGCCCTCGTGGTACAGCAGCAGACCTTTAAAGCGTAGCTGAGGGACAGAAAACAGAAACGACATCAATGGAGTGTTGCACAGGTAGTAAGGGACTTTTTCTAAGCAAGGATGATACCTGTACAAGGTTACAGTGAAACACACAGATTTCGATTTGAGCGTTCCTGTAAGCTTTTGAAATTTCTCTCTGTATGCCCTGAGACATAAGTCCACTTAATCTGGAATGTCAGTCATGTCTGAAACCATTAGTGATATCAAAAGATTATTAGGGATGAGACAGAGAGAGAATTCAGAGCAGCATTATAGAAAAGAAACACTAATGACTAACAGTTAATAATGACTGTCAGTGAATAAATTAACTACTATACATGCAGACT
Source organism: Clarias fuscus (assembly GCA_030347435.1). NCBI lineage: Eukaryota > Metazoa > Chordata > Actinopteri > Siluriformes > Clariidae > Clarias > Clarias fuscus. The sequence continues at coordinate 24,549,954 of CM059226.1, read as the reverse complement.
ATTGCAGATAGCCTTATACTTTTTCCTAAATCTCCTAATTGTTCGGGATTACACCTCCCGGTTACAGTCGGCTGATTCTTTAATACAAAAACAAGCAACAATTTTGCAACGTGCAGTTACACAAACCTTGGCCACGCCCACAGCGCAACTTTTCTCCTTGCGCCACCTGAATACCCGAGTCCCTGCTTTCTGTTTCAATATGATGTTCTGTACATCATATCGTTTTTTTCCTCACAAAGGTTACAAAGCAGAAAAAAAAGATTAATCCTGTACTGCTGTATATATCAGCTATCCCGTCTAAACAATTACTTTAACAATTAATTTAAACATGCTAGTCTGACTGAAAGCGTACTGACTTGAACTTGAACTAATCAAAGTTGGACTAGTACACACAGAATATGCAGTTCTGACTCGAGCTACAGAAACGAACATGGAGTTAGAAAGTGATTGCAAACTTAACACCCCCCCTCCCCCAGGGGGCGGGGCATATACATTGTTATGATAGATTTTTCTGCAGGTTTACAGATATACCGTAGTATCCATGTCCATGACACTAAGTTATAGGTACACTTTAAACATGTGTGTATACTGTATGTGTGTGTATGTGTGTGTGTGTTCTTACGCAGCTCTCTTTCTGGATGGTGTGTAAGATCCTCTTGGCGGGCAGGAGGAAGTCGATGAGGCAGCGCAGGCCGTCTCCGCCGTACTGACGCTCCACCACGCTGAAGAGCTGCAGCAGCACCGTGGACGCCGTCACCCCGAACGGAGCGTAGAGTGACGACAGCGTGCTCTGGATACAGCTGTCTAACGACTCTGAGTCCTAACACACATAAACACACAGTGTTATAAACAGCTAATATCGCCTTTACATCACGAAAACAGAAATTCAGTTGGATATTTTGGAGTTGAACGGCGTGTTTCAGTGGGCGGGGCTTTGGTTTTAATTGTCAGAATACAGCATGCGAAGCTTGCGAAGCATGTAATTACTTCAGATTTTCTTTAGCTAGCATAACTGTAGCATATGTTCAGTCTCCGCTAACTGTGCTAGATGTGTTATCTAACACTTGCGTTCTTTTACTGTGCGTAATATTTCCTTTATACACCTTTTGTCTCTGATGGCGAGACGTGAATTCACGATCCTACTCCATGTGACAGACAGGCGTGTTATTGTAAATACAGTAAAACAAAACTCGCTACAGTGTTCTATTTGTTTTGGCGATGGTGAATGTGAGTGACATTGACTTTCCGACCCTCCCTGTGAGACAAGAAACACACACACACACACACACACACACACACACACACACACACAGTAGGATGTCAGGAGGTTGCAGGCCATGTCCTGTACACTTAGCGCATGTCAGAGGAAACACCTGTCAGGTGACGTCATGGTCTGGACAATAACACAGCCGCGCTGGAAAGTCTGAGTTTCTCCAGCATTTTCCGCCGCTCAGGCCGTGACCTCTGACCCTGACTCTGACAACGAGCCAAAGGTTGAGTTCATACAAATGTTTAAAAAAGCTGACGACCCTGACTCGACTCGGGTCTCACAGTGACCAATCTGAGACCAAGACTCAGCTCTTCTCTTGATTCTCAAAGAGATCAATCTGAGTCGACTCACCTCGACTCTTAAAGTGATGAATCTGGTTGAGACTCAATGTGAGTCGACTCACCTCTACATTTGATTCTCAAAGAGATGAATCTGAGTCGACTCAATTTGATTCTCAAAAATGAAGAACCAGAGTCACACCTCTCGAGTTGATGCGCCTCTACTACCGATTCTCAGACTCTCAGATTCGAGTAATGAATCTGAATTGACTCACTTCGACTCTTAAAGTGATGAATCTGAGTCGACTAACTTTGATCATCAAAATGACAGATCTGGTTTGACTCACTCTTAAAGTGATGAATCTGAAAGCCTCTCAAGGCTTCCCACAGCTGAACCACCAATTTTATTTGCTGTCTCAATCTGGCTAATAAGCTAGCGTTAGCGTTTATCTCGTTATCATCGACTCTTGGCGTTAAGGTCAGCTGTGTGGAAAGCTGGAGGTGATTACAACATCGTGTGTCTGAGACAAAAGTCAGGAGAGTCCCACATTCATCTCGGGTGTGTGTTTGGTATAATGCAGTCAGTGTGTGTGTGTGTGTGTGTGTGTGTGTGTGTGTGTGTGTAGGCCTCAGGGAGGAGGAAAACTCAGTGCTATTTACTGGAGGAAGGACAACAATTGCAGGAAAGTCATCACTACGTATTTTTAAATGTCTCTGAGAACGGTTCTGCGGGTTCCGTCGGTGCCAGGGATGAGAAGCGCACCGAAGAGAACCCCGGCTTGATCAGCAAGATGTTCACAGGGTCGAGAACACGGTGCTGACCTTTGACCTCAATCAATCAGTCAGAACCATGAGTGAATCCTTACTTATGTACAGATCACACACATGCATATTCACACACACCTCGGTTGTTTCACAATATCAGAGTGAATATCAGATATCACAATATCAGAATAAAGCACACACACACACACACACACAGCTCTCTTTTCTCAGACCTGCTGCTCTAAAGCTAGACGTAAACGCCAGCGTAGACCAAACATCAGGCTCAGGATTGTCTCGTTTGAAGAAGGACTTAAAAAGACACGGAGATGAATAAAGCATCTGAAGCAGGACGTGTGCAAAAACCGTTCATACACAACTGAAGGTTTTCTTTCACCTGATTAGAGTCAGGAGGTGTGTGTGTGTGTGTGTGTTTGTGTGTGTGCATTGTTGTTGATAAAGAGACCACCAGGTGAACATTGTGCCCCCCCTGCTGCGCTGTATAAACACTGTGTACATAGAAGCACGGTGTGCAATGTTCTGTCATTAACATGTTGAGTGAACACCATTCACACACACACACACACACACACACACACACACACACACACACACGCACACACACACACACACACACACAGTATACAGCCGAATATTCAGCCGAAACATTCGAATGTTGTTGAAACTCGAGTACAGACATGTTCCCCCCAGGGTGTTCCACAGAGGATCCTGGAGCTCCTCACAACTCCAGAACAATTCTAGAAGATGAAAAGCTTCTGAAGGTTCTGTAACACCTCTGTCACTTCAGGGACTTTTTTTTTTTCTTTTTACAATTACAGAGATTCTTAAACATTCTTCAGAAGATCTGTACAATCTTTTGTACCACTGAAGTACTCTTCTAAAAACCTTCTGAAGGTTCCCCGAGCTCTCTGACGAGCTGATCCTAAAACCATTCGAGATCCTTTGTCGGACATTCTGGAACTATTCTAGAATGGATCTTCTCAGAAGACTGCTCGGCAACTTCATATCACCAGACCGCTGAGAAGATTAAAGCATCGGAGAGCTCTTTGAATGAGAACACAATGCACCAGAGTTCAGACCTCACTCACTCAATCATCTTCTATACCACTTTATGGGGGCCTGGAGCCTATCCTTGAAGGCTTAGACTCAAGCCAGGGTGCCAATCCATCGTAGGGCACACACACATACACTACAGGCAATTTGGGAACGCCAATTAGCCAAATCTGCATGTCTTTGGACTGTGGGAGGAAACCGGAGGAAACCCACCAAGAACAGGGAGAACGTGCAAACTTCATGTACACAAAGTCAGGAATCGAACCCAGACCCTGGAGGTGCAAGGCGACAGTGCTAACCACTACACCACAGTGCCTCCTGCGTTCAAACCACTACATTTTTAAACTCTGAAGAAGATTCTGGATCTCGCTGGCGTTCTGGAACCAGTTTGAAGGAGGCCTGGATATGGCGAGGAGGAACAATGAGGAGATTGTAACTGGGAAGTGAGATAACGACTGAGTTTGGGGACAAAAATCGGTGTAGAGGGAAGTTAAGGATTCAGCTGATTGAATGTTTTGACCCCCTAAGACTTTTCCATGTACATGAACCAAGACGAAATGTGCAACCTATTGCAACACTGCAAAAACCTGGAAGTATGTAAAAGTCATGCAATCTCCATGTTTCAAACCGCTGTCTCTTCTCTGTGCACTTGGTTCTTTTCAGTATTATATCAGCCATGTTTCTGACTCAAGTATTATAACAATGACTATATTTGCTAGCGGTACTTGTCCTAATGCACTTATCCCATAGTTTCACTAGCGCTCTAGTCTGCCAAGGCCATGACCGGACTGCCTGCTTCATATCTGAAATGCTGGCTACCCTGGAACTCATGTGGAAATGACTTGGAGCGAGGTCAGGACTGTACGGGGGATGTGCCACGTTCCTGTTCCTGTAATGCGCAAGAGGTGGACGGGGGCAGAGGTAGCTCCATGATTAAAGCGTTGACCTGCTGCTCAGAAGGTCCTAAGTTCAAACCCCAGAGCCACCAAGTTGGTACTGTTGAGGCCTTGAGCAAGGTCATTAACCCTTTAACCGCTCTGATGTATAAAGAGACAAGATGTAAGTCGTTCTGCATACGGGAGTCTGTGAAGGTAAATGTGTTGGTGAATGATTGTGTGTTCAGTTCCCACAGACAGACGTGCCTCTTCCACAAGTTGGTGACAGGCGCTCCACTCGCCGGATGTTCACGGGTACGACTGCAGTGTGCTCCGAGCCACCTCACCTCAGCCTGGATCGCCGTTCACAATCGCACAGCCTCCTCTAAAACGTTTTCACCGTTCAGATGTTTCACGGCGGCTAAGAGTCTCATCACCGTCCTGTGCTTTTACTCCTTCACTCGCCAGAAATCTCATCACAACTCCCGGTTTATTTCTCCCACACCGTTGTCCTGTGTATGTCTTTGGCATTCTAGACAGGTTCTCCGTATCGTCGGGTGGATGCAGGGGGTCAGAAACCCAAAGCCGGGGCGCTCCAGACCTCCAGCGGTGCGTGACTCTGTGACCACGTTGTTTCAGAGTAACGTGAGAACCGCAGCATTGAAACCGGCCGAGCGATGGAGCTTTTCACTGGAAACAAAAAGTCACTTGATGTCCCTGCAATTAGAGACATTTACCCAAGGCAGAGAGAAAGGACGGTGTAGGAGGATTTACTGAGAGAGAGAGACATTCTCCTGGAGTGTTTTATTCCTCTTACGCCACAGCAACCTGTTGACGATCTGTATTACAGGACGACGTAGTGTTTATCCGTTTCATGTTCTAAGAAGCAATTTAGTTCCTGATTGTGCGATGAAACCACACACTCTTCTTTCTTTATCTTTTGCTTGAGTTAAGGAAAAACCACCAAGACGCGTAAACATCTCACCGACACTGATATCTTCTATGAATGCTAAATAAAAGCATTTCTCCAAACAGAAAAAGTTGCCACGACGACAATTATCACGCACGTTAAATGTGTAGTGTCTCAGCGTCTGATCCGTTACCATAGAAACGATTAATTTCAACGTACACCTATGACTTTTCGGCTGTCATTGAGGAAATCGGCAGCGTAACCTTCTGACCAATCAGAATGCAGGAACTCGTCAGCTTCAAAGCCTCCCGAACTGCTGTTGCGGTCAGGGGCGTGGCCTGTCGCCTAGGCGACCAAAGCAATAACCATGACCCGAACAGATCAAAGACGGTCCGGAAGCTGACTTTCAAACTACGTGTCTCGTTTAAAGGAGACCGTTTAGGATATATGAGGCACAAATGAAGAGCACTGACGTGTATTAAGACGCAAACGTGCACTTTGACCAGTTCAATTATACAAAATATATACGGCTTTCACGATAATAACATCTGAAACATTGATATTTCAGTCTCATATTTGGAGCATCTTATCTATTTATAAGACAGTTGATATAAAAGTGCAACGTGCATGAGATGCCCCCCCCCCACCAGGCCCACACACACACACACACACACACACACACACTAAATGGACGGGATACGACTGTATGAGGGACGGAGGCAATTACGACTTTCTAATTGAAGAATCCACTTCACACTCAAGTAGCACTTCAGTGGCTATTGTAATGTGTGTGTGTGTGTGTGTGTGTGTGTGTGTGTGTGTGTGTGTGTGTGTCTCCAAGTGAAGGTTTTGGACCGTTCAGATGGGGGAGTGTGAGTAGATAGAGTGGACGCGCTCTCAGGAGGAAAGCGAGCAACAAAGGCTGCTGCACTGAATGATGGAGTGTAGTGTAGTGTGAGTGTGTGTGTGTGTGTGTGTGTGTGTGTGATGGAGTGGTCACTGAAGAGTCTTTAGGATGTGACGGATTGGGCAGCAGTGTGAATGCAAACCCACGACGCAGGCAGAAACGCAGCAAAAATGTGAACAGAGCAAGAGAAGGAATGAGGTTTAATTAATTAACAAACAAACAAATAAATGAACAAAACAATAATTTAAATTCGCATATATCATTTCAGCCTGCTGTGTATACATGATGTCAAAAACTTTACTTTACTTTACTATATCAAATCTAACCTGAACAAGTCATGAAAACTAAATGGGCGGAGCTTAAGTTACATCTTAATCACATGACTTTAACATGCGATTGTTTAGCGACTAGACAATCTATGTAGTTCGGGACTTTCTGTAATTAAAACTGTTACACATTAAATCAAACTCTAGAACGTTAGCTCTGATGTTTGGAACGATGTTCGTCAAATTTAGCTCAAGCTCCGCCCCTTCGTTGATCCAGCAACGCTTGTCACTCAGCGAGTTCGGGAAATTCCCACAGTGTGTCGGTATTACTTTTTTTTCTTCTTCTTTAAATTATGTTTACTGGATGAACATGAGAAGTTTTCTAATCTCTGATCCAATCGCTGCTGAGATACGAACGCGCTGCGACGGAAACTAGCCGGAAAAGGAACGAGACGCTGACGGGACGCAAAAACATCGGAATTATGTTTATTAGCTTTCTGTGTTTGTTTATTCCGCAGACGTGTTTATAGAAACTGTCCCGTAGACATGTGATGATTAAGCGATATGTATCAGTTACGCGATACGTATCGCGGCATATGATGTGATACTGTCGTCATGGAAACGTCATCTGCAGATATCTTGTCAGATCCTTGTGTTATGAGGAGGCTACACAGCACTCTTTTCACACACACACACACACACACACACACACACACACACACACACACACACAATAGAATGGTGACATGTTGATGTAGTGATGTATGACAGAAGTAAAACATATCTGTTTAGAAATTCTATGATGAATAATTTATAATCGTAAACCGATTAAAAACTCATATATATACACATAAAGAGCAACTTTTTTTCGCTAGCAAAAAAGAGTTTACCTAATGCACCGTAGAAATGTCCTAACACACACACACACACACACACACATATAGATAACCAGACCTACAGAACACTGGGACCCGCGACAGTACTCTGGTTTGGTGTGAATACGGCGGGACGTGACGCGGCGCGTCTCACCTTTATGCTCAGGTAATTGTCGCAGCTGCGGGACTGGGCGCGCGTGTGCATGTCGTCCTCCTCCAATAAATAGATATCTATAGAAATGGGATCTATAGAGATAAATAATCCAAATCCAGACGAGTGCAGGTTAAAATCCAGAGCGTGCTACAGATCCGGGAGGTCCTGAGAGGGATGCGGGACAATCCATGGCTGGGACGGTGTGTATCTGTCTGTGTGTGTGTCTGTGTGTGTGTGTGTGTCGAAGTCAGTCTCGCAAAAACTCAGAGAGTCAGCTGTGCGAGTCGTCCTGAGGGAGTGTGAGAGCGGCAGTAAAGCTCTCCTCCCTCTTTCCCTCTGTCTCTCTCTCTCTCTCTCTGTCTCTCTCTGTCTCTCCACCCCTCGTTCACTCCCATTCGTCCAGTCACTCGACTTCCTTCACCGCTGAAAAAACACACACAACCTGACCTGCACACAACAATGACACCCCCCACCAACACACACCACCCGCTTTTGCCCCGCAGGGCCCCCCTCCCCTCCTTCCTTCATTTCTTTAACTCTTTACCCCTCCTACCCACCCCTAACCCTCCCCCTCCCCCCCCCCCCCCATTGTCCAGGCCGTGCCAGTGGATTATTCTATTGCTTTTGTTAAAGGAGAGGGGGAGAAAGACATTAGAATGCCGTCGGTGGAACAATGGCACGCTCCTGAATCTCATCAGGGGAATCCCTGACCCACACACACAACCACACACTTACTCACACATTCACTCACACACACACACACACACACACACACACACACACACACACACACACACACACACACACACAGATTGACGGACACACGCGGCTTCCCGCCTTCTTCCAGAGCCTGAGAGCGTCAGCAGCTTGCGCGGTTCTCTACTTCACTTCAATCAATCTTCAGCCTTACAGAGTTCTTCTGAATCTCACAGCAGAATTAGACTAATGGAAAAAGGTCTAGTTGGACAGCGGAGTGGAAAACTGATGAGGAATTATACCAAAAAAAAAAAAAAAAAGGATCCAAACAGATTTGTTTGTAAAAAAAAAAAAAAATCTTAGAAAATTTCTTTACCATAAAACTTCCATAATTATTTTGGAAAAACACATTCATATCCTGCATCTGTGTAAACTTGCATTTAAGGGCATTTTCACATTAGACACGATTGATTTGCACATTGTTCAGGAATGATTACTTCCCCCTTCTCCCCCGTCCCCCGCTAGCCAGCGGTCACATTGTTTTTTGCTCTCCGTACTCGGGTACGCTTGCGTTGTGTATTTACACCTCCGATACAGCAGGTGGCGCCTACTTGGATTGTGACATACCAAACATAAGACAAGAAAAGAAACTTTTGCATGATGCCTAATATTATTGATATTTTGGGAAAAATTTCAATAATACACCGTGTAGCGACGCTCTCGCATGCCTTCCTATTTTATGATTTTTTAAATTGGGTTTGGTGACAGGTCTTTATTTACTGATGTTTAATTAGCATTACTTCAAGAATCAGCCATTTTTGTCGCTCTGGTTAGTAATGAAGCTGAGCTGTGCTTCATCTAGAGACCTGAATAACGATGTACAAAATCCTAAAGCCTGGCTTTCTAAAGATTCTTCTCCCTTTTCTTCTGCCTGATCAGGTAGTCCGAGATAACGAGGGGACTCTGCAGGGGTGCCGTCAGTTTCTCACGTGTTCTCTCTAGTGGGAATTTCTAGCGGCTACGCTCTGCGCTCCTGCAGCCTTCCGTTCCTGAGTTGTTAGCACGTGCCGTATCTTCTCAGGTGGCGGTGGTGCAAAAAGCACAATACAGCGATAATTCATTCTTACGTTCTGTTACCATGGAGACGGTGCTTATTCACCAAACGATAAATGCAGCTCATGGATTTTTCTTAGAATCCCTGCTGCACACGTTATGTGCGTATCCTGCTTTAACACACACGACGGAATGCACCTGCTCATTAACACACCAGCTGTGAGGTCAAAACCATGAGATGAGATTAAGATTCCTTACAGCACCATGAATTATTATTTTTTATTTTCTTCGAATATGCCAGTGAGGAAGCTGGGCTCAGTGAGCAGGATACAGCGCCCCCTAGAGCAGGTAGGGTTTAGAGCCTTGCTCAAGGGTTTCACACGGGCAACTTGGCTGTGATGGGACTTGAACCCCAAACCTTCTGATCAGTTACCCAGAGCCATAATAGTTTGAGCCAAAACTGCGAATAAAGCAAAATCACAAACTGCTGTTTTCATTTAAGAGGAATAAAACATTTATTGTCATGCTATTAGACTAGAACAATAGTGCGATGAAGCCAAGTCACAGTAAACATCTGGAAGCTGGTTCATCTCCTCTAACAGCATGTCCCCAGGTGTTTTATTCCTTTTGCACCACAACAGGTTACATATTAAAGAAGACATGTTGTACTTTTATCCATTTCTAAGTACAGTACTATACAAAAGTCTTAGTATTTTGCTTCCAAAGCTCCAGACTTTCTTGTATTATTTAATGCAATCTTGAGGAATAGTCCTCCAGTCCAGTCCCTGTACCAGAGCAGTTTCAGAGGAATGTTATAGAATCTAACGTAAGTCCTGACCCAGTGAGGAACAGGTGCAGATGATGAGAGATGATTAGTATACTGATGATGCTGAACGCTGAGTGGTTGGAACAGACGAGAGGGGAGATGAGGTCGCTGCTGAGTTTGTTACATAAACTTTTTCAAAATTGTATCATTGCAGCCTCTCGCAGTAAAATGTTTGTTCTGATTTTTCTATTTAATCTACATCGTTGAATTTAACTTAATCGGAAGAAATAAGATGGCACGGTGGTGTAGTGGTTAGCACTGTCGCATGGCACGTCCAGAGTCCGGGTTCGATTCTCGGCCAGGTTTGATTCCCGTCTCTGTGAGTTTGCATGTTCTCCCGTGCTTGATGGGTTTCCTCCGGTTTCCTCCCACAGTTCGAAGACCTGCAGGTTAGGCTAATTGGAGTTCCCCCAAATTGGCCTGTAGTATTTGTGTGTCTATGGATGGAGATGGATTGGCTTTGTGCCCTAAGTCTCATGCTATAGGTTCCAGGCCCCCTGTGACTCTGAATATATAGATATAGAGTGAGGTGGAAGAAAAAAATAAAGAATGACTGAATGTAAACACTACTGTAACTTTAACGAGAAACCACAGACTGTTACTATAGAAACGCAAAAGTGTTAAACCAATGAATCTGCTGTTACGTGAAAACCAGTTCACATCTCCCGACCAATCAGATCTGAGAATACGACCTCACCGCGGGATAAATGTGTCCAGGGAACCCGCGGCGTGTCGTCCTGCTCTCGTGAGCTTCCTGAGCGTCCTCTCAGATGTGGGATGTGGGAGCGCTCGAGTCCGGGTCCTGTTTACTCGATCTGACCGCCAGATCGATAAACAGCATTTTATTTACGTCCTCTGCGGGTCGCGGCCATAAATACTTCAAAAACACATCGCGATTTTCCTGTTGTTGGAAATAAGAAGTCACTTAAAATAACTTTTGGTTGCGCAAGCTTCTAGAAAACTCCTGAAGGAGGAGGAGAGTTAGCGCTCCCCGGAGAGACGCGCGGATCTGATAGCGGCGATTGACGTTAATTAGGCTGCCGAGCGTGCGCCCTTTGGTCTGTTCCCATAATCGTAACTCAGGCTTACAGTGGAATAAAAACAAGCACTCTGTGTGTGTGTGTGTGTTTGCACTGTTTGTTTGGTCATGATAAACAACAACACACTCATTTGCTGCTTGTGATCGCTGCTGTAAATAATTTTCTCTTGTTCTATCTTCAAACTGTTTTACAATCACACACACACACACACACACACACACACAGATTCAGTCGATTATCCAAGTGTGCGTCATTTGCTTCTCCTGTTTAGAACTGGAGCTACTACGCTACTATGTGTCAATGGCGCGAGCGACAGAGCTGCACTTTGACGTTTGGCCTGCGGGGGCGCCGTGCTGAGTTTGAGCACCGTGATAAAGCCTCGGAGCTGCAGTGTGATCACGCCACGGCTTCGTTCAGTGGAGGAACTCAAGGGTGACGGGATGAATCGAACTGAATATGTGTGTGTGTGTGTGTGTGTGTGTGTGTGTGTGTGTGGCAGGTTCAGCGCATCAGTGTGTTTGCTGAGGAACACAGAGCCCAGCTGTGTCCTCTCTCCACACACACACTCACCCACCTGTGGAATGTAACACCCAGATCTCACAGCAGCAGCAGCAGCAGCACCCTCTCCGCCTCACACACACACACACACACACACACACACACACACACACACACCTCCTCTCTACTCATTATTCGTCACTTTTACTACTGTAAATCTTCATTCCTTCATTACTGCCTCTCTGTCTTTCTCCTTATTGCTGTCTGTACTTGATTTCTCCACATCTGTCTATCAATTTAATTTCTCTCTTCCCCGTGTCTGAATTCATTCTCTTTCTTTCTTTCTTTCTCTCTATTCCCTTTTCGCTTTTTTCCTTCTGAGTCTCTCATCTCTTTTAATCACTTCTTTTTCTCTCTAATCTATCGTTCATTTTTATTTCTCTCTTCTTTCTTTCTTTCTTTCTTTTTATTACTTTCTTTTTCTATCTATCTATCTATCTATCTATCATGTTTTATTTCTGTCTGAATTAATTCTTTCTTTCTCTCTTTTTCCCTTTTTTCCCTCTTTCTAACTTTTATCTGTCTATAATGATTTTTCTCTTCTCTCTGTATTCATTCTCTCTATTGCTGTCGCCATGTCTCTCTCCATCTTTCTTTCTTTTACTTCCTTTGTCTTTCTTTTTATCAATCAATCATGTTTTCTCTCTCTCTCTCTGAGCAGGTGGTGTAACATCAAAGTCCCGATTGGTTTATCACTTGAAGTCGCTGCAGCATTTGTACATGAACATAAACTCAAATTCCTACTTTTTTTCACTCTGACCAATCAGCAGTGAGACGCTGTACCACATGACCTCACGCTCACACAGCTGAAGAGTGAAGGAGAGTGGAGGGATGAGCGTGAGTGAATCGATGACATCACGCTTCTTATGCTCGAGATGTGAGAAACGCTGTTTAACATCCCGGATACGGAATAAAGGTATGAAACCGGGCGTGAGTCAGGACCTCGTGTGACGTCTCGCTCGAACCGTGTGTGAGTTAATCGACACCGAGCGATGAGTCACTGATATAATAATGATCCCGGAGGGCTAGCGTCACGCGGCTCCAACTCATACACTCTCACACACCAACAATCAACACACTCGAGTCTGGACAGCGCGGCACGAGGCGTTAAAAACCGCAAACCTGTGTTGGCTGTGTTTAGAATCAGAACATGTAGGAATCTTAGCAGTGATCTTGGTGCGCAAAATTATGCAACGTGCAAATGAATGTTGCTAATGTCGCGCTAACCGTGTGTGAGTTTGTGTTACTATTTTGAATACGTTACAGCTACAAACATTACAAGCCACATCTCAATTAAAAAGTCAACATGTAATCAATCTCATTTACCGTACGTGGTGACGTAACACACTCGTGAATCCGTATTCACATCTGGAACGAAAACCGACTAGCGGAATAAATCTCATGCGGTTTTTACGAAAGCCGCACGATTAGCCGTAATTACCAACAATTAGTGAAATGACTCTGGGATGCCCAAATGAGAATATCAGATAACTGATTAATGATAAGAAGACGACAAGAAGACAGCTGAGCACGAGTGTGTGTGTGTGTGTGTGTGTGTGTGTGATAGAGTAATTAAAGACCTCGTTAGATGAAACAATAATTGATTTAAACAACAGTGCAACATTCTTTAAGCCGTACGGTAAATTATACACACACACACACACAGACACACTATCATTACACAGCACTGAACACCACAATGACCAGGACGAGCCACAGACGACACTCGGGTTAAGATTTGTAAAAAGTGTGTGAAATAAATAAATGTGTGAGAATCTTACTGTGAGACGGACGACTCGACTGCTTCACTCGCTCTGGAGCTGCGATCTGACACGAACTGCCCCGGGGAAGAGTTAATAGAGCTCAGGACACATCTCACGGCCTTGAAGTCACACACACACACACACACATGCATATATACACACACACTCTCTCTGAGACTGAGAGTGAGTCTGGCTCACGGTTCCTCCCTCCTTCCCTCACACACACACACGCACACACACACAGACAGCAAGGCAGTCTGGGAATCCGTTGTGGGAGTGAGGAGCTGGAGATAAAGTGAACACACACACACACACACACACACAGAGTCTTGCTACCGCTCCAAGGTCTGTGATAGACACACACACACACAGCCACCTGAATCAGTGTGTATTGTGTATTTCTGGAGCCATGGAATGTATATTGCTTTAACTCTCTCTCTCACACACACACACACACACACGCACGAGAAACCCTGCCCTTTTTTGGATTCTACTTGCCCCCCCCCTGGTCAAACAGAGATAATTGGAGGCTAACAGGGCTGACCTGGTTTATCTTTAACCCCTGGTGTTTGGTGCAGCTCGACTCCAGCACTCGTCCGTCACTCGGAGCTTCAGCGGCTCCCAGACCAGCGCGCGGCTCTGACAATAAAAACCCCCTTGTTGTGCATCATAACCAGACACGCTACATATGACTGCCTGATCAGACAGACGGGGCAGGAGGGCAACCCGCGGCGCTGACCCTGTCTGTGAAAACAAGACGGACGCAGGGAGGGACAGGTGCAGTGAGCGTCAGGGAAAGAGACTTCATCAGGAAGATGGTGTTATTAAATAAATGTTCATCTACACCAAAGTGTATGTTTGTGTGTTTGTTGTTTAAACTGGCCAGGGGTAAGAACTGGCTTTAAGACCGAATGACTGAATGTAAATCAAACTAAAATAAACATTCACATGGTGGGAAAAGGTACAGTAGATGCTTTCAGAGCAGTAAGACAGGTGAAAAGTTCTACTTAAAGTTTTTTCCCCCCAAAGTTCTACTGCAAGATGTTTCCCTCACTGTTCCTACAAGTTCAATGTATTTTTTTTTTACATTTCAATTCTACATGAAAATTTACTTAGGTAAAAGTAGAAGTTTAAACTTGAAGTTTTATGTTCTACCTTAGCTGGTCTCAAACTTCAACTCCAAGTTGTTTCCCCTAACTGTTTCCTCAAAGCTTTGCTCAAAGTTCTCTTCTACAGTAGCTCCAATATATATACTCAAGGTTTTTCAAAGTTCTATGCAATTTTTTAAATTTGTACTTTAAAATGTACTTAAAGTTCTACTTTAGCTGTTTCCTCACAGGTTTCCTCTAGCTTTTTTTTTTCTTTCTCAAACTCCTACTCGATCTTTTCCCTCAGTTTTACAGTAGCTTTTTCCTCAAAGTTTGGCTAAGGCTTTGTCCCCAAAGTTCTACTATAGCTTTTTCTCAAAGTTCTATTTAAAGAAGTTCTTCTCAAAGTTCTTCTCAAGCTTTTCCTCAAAGTTATATTCAAAGTATTTCACAAATCCAAAGTTTTCCTTTAAGTTCTTCTCTAGCTCTTTTCTTTAAGTTCTACTTTAGGTTTTCTCAATGTTCCTTGCATTTTGAAGTTTTTCCTCAAAATAGCCTTTTCTCAAAGTTCTACTCTAGTTTTTTCCCCCCTCAAAGTTCCACTCAAATAGTTTTCACAGTTAAAATTGGTTTTAAATAGCTTTTCTACATTTATGTTAAACACTCGATGCACAAGGTATCAGTTGAGGTACAGTAACATGCCTCCATTCGTTACAGCCACAAGTTGCTGCTTAGCAAGAATGAACCTATTTCAATGGAACGCTGAAAACATAGATGCACTTTAGCTCATTATGTCTTTTACTTTTCTCTCTTCACTCAACACAAGCATGAGAGACGACTGTGAAATGCCGAAGAGTTTAGCTAACCTTAAAGTGTTTTTTTTTTTTTGTTTGTTTCTGGGAAAACTACAGTAGACGTTTAAATAACCTGGTGTAACTGACGTATACATTACATTGTGAGATCTGCTACATTCATTAGTATTAACAGTATTAATTAGTATTAACTCATTATTTGGTGTCCTGGGATATTTAGCTTTCCTGAAGACTTTGTGTGTTTTTATAAACCATCCTATGATTTCCCTGGAGTGAGTGAAAGTCTCACTGAATCTCCTTTACACTCGGCTCCTCTCACTGGGACAATCATCGCTCAGCCACATTTAGTTTTAGAATTCGCTTCTTTTTTTTTCCTTCTATTTTTGAACAACACAGTTTTACCTAACAAATCCTGAAAGTCCGTGTCTTAAAATATCACCGTACACACACACACACACACCCAAATCATCTTACTGTACATGCAGCATGTACTCGCTTTAAATTACACCCTTAAGGTCCATACTTTGTGTTTAAATAAACACTCGAGTGGTGGACTGGAGCGACATGTTCACCGCACACTGTATATAGTACATGAAGCTCTGCAATCTACAGACGTCTCTGGAATGAAATACAGTGTGTAAAAGACAAGGTCCAGCATTTTAAAGTCCGGCTGAAGTGAAAAAAAGAGGAAATGACATTTTGTCCGACTGCAGCGATTATTATTCTGTATGAGCAGTGTGAGGAAATCACATCTCCTAAGACAATGTTTTACAAAGGAGAGTAAATAAGTAAATAAGTTTCAATTGCAGAGAAGAAAAAAATATTTTCAATATAGTGATAATAAAATAATAATTTAATAATACCTTTATTAGTAATAAAGTACTAATAACTAATAAATACTTGAGAAAGTGGATTATAGCGACAACAAATACTAGAACTACTACTACAGCAGGGAAAACAAAAACCAATAAAATGATATAAATTGTACATTTCTGTTTCTTCGATTCCAAATAAATACACTTTTAAGGACTGTTTTGTCAAAAAGGCCATGAATGGGAAATATGGAGATCTTGTTGCAGAAGGCCTTAATTATAATTAAGAGATTATTATAAACATAGAAAAATAGCAGAAACAAGACTAAAAGCAACACATAAGATAACTTTAATATGCAGAGAATAATAATTTTATGATTTAAAAAAAATCTGGCAACCCTTTAAAAAATATTGTGTGTTACAGAGAGGCGACACTAACACTCCCCAAAGAGTTCACATCTTTTACTGCAGAGGACTTTATGGTGTATGTGTGTGTGTGTGTGTGTGTGTGTGTGCTTAAAGAGAAGAAGGGGGGGGGGGGGGTCCCTCTCTTTGTCCACCTGTCTTGTCCCTTTTCCATGTCTCCTTACCCCCTGCAGAGAGTGTGTCTTGGACCTGGGAACACAGAGAGCCTTGTCTTCTCTTAAATGTGTGTAAGCACAGGTGGAAGCTCCTATTACAGTAGCTCTCTCAATACACACACACACACACACACACACACACACAGACCTCCCACACACGTGTGCACTATATCAGCTGATTGATCCCTATGAAGAATAAGTGAGTCTCTGACCAAATGGTGAAGAGGAACGTCCTGAGCCGAGGAGATCGAGAGCGAGGGAAAAATAGAGAGGTTGTATGAGAGGTGTGTGTGTGTGTGTGTGTGTGTTCCAAAAGTGTTCGTAAGAGTCTGGCGAGGTCAGACGGGATCCGACCTCTATCACCACTCACTCGACTGAATACAGGTGCAAAAACAATCCTGTCCAAAAAAAAAAAAAAAAAAAAGGAAGCAGAATAACGTGTTCATAAGGTCAGGAACAGAAGGGGATGAAAACGTATAAAAAAATATAAACATTCCTTAGAATTACAATTTAAAGCCAAGTTCTTTGTAAAGCACGTAAAATACCGTTTGTAATAACAACCTAATCAATGTCCTAATGCCACACTTAACATTGTTATTAAGGTACTTTTACATGACGCCTTTAATGTTCAGTTTGATGAAGCATCAGATGTTCACAGACGTCCTGTGATGATTCGCCCGAGGCTGGAATATAAACCCGGTACACCTTCTAAACTCTCATTAAACAAATCCCGACAAGTGTCTCAAGAGACGAGAATATTATATGATACACAAGCTTTCATGTATTGTAATTCTATCAAAGTCACAGAGAGAGAGAGAGAGAGAGAGAGAGACGTCTACCAGTCTCTCTACTCGTCCAGGTTCAAATCTCAAGATTTCCCCGTATTGATTTCAAAAGATGTGAAGCATCGATGAAGGTAAAGTGGCCCAGGAACACAAAGCGCAACCAAGAAGTAAAAACCAAGAAGAAAACAAACTAAGCTTCTGGAAATCCCATGAAAGCTCACGTTAGATGCTTCAAGCTAAAACGTTTCAGCTGTGGAGAATAAACGACAAACCGGATTCAGGTTCAGACCTGCTCTGACCTACTCATGACAAAGAGGTTATATAAACTGAGAACAAAGAAGCTGAGATCTTAGCAAGAACTACAAAAAGATGAAAACTCACCACCACCTTTTCAAAGAGAGAACCAGACGTGTATGAACGACTGTCGTGAAGGTCTGCTGATGACTATTAACGTTCCTCAGACGTATTATTTTTGACTAGCAGGAGGAATATTTCCCAGAGAGGCAAGATAAAATGATCAGAGATGTCAGCGTTCCTGACGAACGTCCAAGGCTTTGAAGTATGTGGAAATTAAAGTGAAATAAAAATGTAATTTTGAGAAATATTTGTTAAGCCAAAGTGAAGACTACAAACTGAGGATTCTTACCCGTCGTCCGTTGGTGTTAACAGTGCTGAGACGCAGAGAGACGAGACACCGGTGACAGCTGTCCCACCAGACAGAATTACAGGCTCTGCTAGGACGTCTGATGCATCCCACATTTCCCAGCTGCTTTCTTATAACCTGGCGTCTCTCAGAATCCAAATATCTTCAAAAGCACCATCATGCTTTAAACACGAGACACTGGACACATGATATCGTCACTGGCGGGTGCTAAGCAAACTGTTACCAACTGTTACGGCATATAAACAGCAAGCACAAGCTAGCTAATAACTGAGAATGTATTTGTACAATCTTTAATGTGGAGCATGTTCCTCAGATGTTCCTCATGGATCAAGGCATGTTGAGAAACGCTGGGTTACAACCCATGAGCTCTAAACGCCTCCGGGCGAAAAGAGAGACTCCATTTTGTTTATCAGCTCCTGCGATCTGCTCTTCACCGTGCACTCGTTTGACATGAGTAAGTGGGTTGGAGCAACATGAAACAGAAACACGGCGTCTATTATTAATACAGAGGCGAATGCTGAGACTTAAAGACCTCAGCAAAAGCAACACCTACACTGATCATATATGACAGTTAAGCGATTAATATTAAATATTAACCACCTAGGTTTTGGGTTCCCCTTGTACCAGCAGGGTGGCACTGGTTATAATCTGGGATAAGGCTCCGAGGGACCTCTGGGGTGACTAGCATTAGGAAGGTTCCTCTGGGTGCTGTGGTTTGTGGGGTAGGGCTTCCGTGGACCAGACTTGTTTTTCCGACGCACCCTATTGGCGCTTGAAAGCCACCTGATAGGCTCCCTGCCTGCTGGTCCCCTTGTGCACACTACAGTGCGGTATGCTGTGATGCGCTGGGTGTTCTGGTGCCGTTCTATCGTAGCCAGCATGGACCTTTTTGGTGGTTTGTCTTTCCTTGGCTTTTCCGTGAGATTGGCTGACCTTTGGCTCCTGTGGGAGTAGCTGGGTGTTGGGTTCCCATGATGCTGCCACCAGTTTACTGGTACATATTTAACAATCTTTCGTTATTCAATTCACCTGTGGGTATGGGGTAACCAGTGTATAACAGAGAGAATCATATTTCCAATATTACAAAAATAAGAAATATTGCCAAGCTGAGGAACATTTTATCTGTATCTGATGCAGAAATGCTGGTTCATGCATTAATGACCTACAGACTGGACTACTGTAATGCATTACTGGATGGCTGTCCTGCATCCTCAATAAACAAACTACAGTTTGTCGAAAATGCAGCCGCCAGGGTTCTCGCTAGATCCAGAAAATATGATCATATAACCCCAATATTATCATCCCTGCACTGGCTACCTGTTCAGTTTAGAATTGATAACAAACTCGCATTACTTACGTACAAGGCTCTAAACGGTCTAGCTCCCACCTCTCTAGGCCGTCTTCTGATACAGTACGTTACAATCCGCAGCGCTCCTTAAGATCACAAAACTCTGGATTTATGGTAATTCCCAGAATATCAAAGTCTACAAAGGGGACATATTAAGCTCCTAAGCTCTGGAATAGCCTTCCTGATCATGTTCAGGACTTAGACAGTCTCCCAGTTTAAAAGCAGACTCAAGACACATCTCTTTAACCTAACATCCACGTAATTCATCCCATAACCTCATACTCCAGTACATTTAAATGCACACTCTCATCTAGTGCTGCTAATATCCTGAACGGCAACCACGCTAATTCTTATCCACTTCTTCTTTCTTTTTCTACCCATCCCGAGGAACCTGGAGATTGTTCCAGCTTCAGTAGACAGAGGCCAACCCTGCGAGGATCTTGAGGCATCCAGAGAAGGACCAGCTCCAGCTGGATTCTGCTTCATGATGGTTTGGAGCTACACATGCTGCTCCTGAGCTCCCAGTGATCCAGACCCCCATCTGCCCTCTGCGCAGTATGTCAGCAAAAACAAATTCCTGTTATCTGTTATCACCCAAATGAGGATGGGTTCCCTGTTGAGTCTGGTTCCTCTCAAGGTTTTTTCCTACTGCCCTCTCAGGGAGTTTTCCCTTGCCACCGTCGCTGTCACCCTTGGCTTGCTCATCAGGGACAATCAGATCACTATGATCTAGACACATTTTTACGTTCTCCGACACCTTTCCATAATCTTCTTAAAAATTTTGTGAAGCTGCTTTGAGACAATGACCGTTGTTAAAAGCGCTATATAAATAAAATTGAATTGAATTGAAATGAACTACATTTAATAGAGTGAGAACTAGATAGAAACCAATTTGGAGAAAATAGTAAAAGAAACATCACACCCTGAATGAAACTTCCAGGTTTGTCTCTCTGGAGAAATGCGAGACGGTTCTGTTTTTGGAAAATGTTCCAATACACTTTGAAGCATGTTAAAACATCCTCGAGGAGCTTTCACATTCACAGCTCGTGTTCCCTCCAGTGAATCCTGGATCAGCCCCAGGCCCTCACGTCAAATCAATCACGTCTGGTGTACCTTTGATGGAAGGCCAACAGCCATGTCTTTCAACAGGAAAAGAAGGAGCACGAGATCTACTCTGAGCACCTTGATGATTCCCAAACTTCTCATCCTATCGCGGAAACGCAACGCGCCGCCATAGTGCTTCACAATCCCGTTATTTCCGTCCCAATCCAACGCTCATGACCACTGTTCAGTGTAGGGGAGAAGATCTCATTGCTCAGAAATATGACCAACAGACCTGAAGAACCAGGTTGCGATATGTTCCTCATGCAGGTAAGAAATTTTCTCTGAGAGTGAATGAACGTTGCATTTTAATCTGACAAGTTCCATCCTATAAGGATGTTTCAGGCAAGGAGGTTTTAAGTAAAAGAGCATCAACTAAGGATGATATAATCGAGACAACAAGTTAAACACACACACACACACATTCACACACACTGGTGTAATGTGTGATCCTCCCCCCTTTTCCATCAGACCAGGTGTGCGCTGCTTTGTCCCTAGGGATTACACGCCAAACACTCCCAGGTGTTGAGAGGAGAAAATAAACAGCCATCGAGATCGCTGTTATTGACACGCATCAGTAAACCAGCCTGCACGGATCAGGTCACGGTCTCGGTTTCGTGAGGACGATCAGGGTGTCGCGACATGACGTACCCGAGTCCAGGAATGTCCTGTAAAGGAAAAGGCCAGGAAAGAGAGGACTAATCGCAGGCCTGCGTTCTCCAGCTGGAGCTGGGCATCTCTTTCATCCGCACAGGAAAGCTTTAAAAAAATTACAGGGCTGCAGGAGCAATAAGTCACACAGGGAGGCAGAAAGATGCCGAGGAAGCGCGAGGAAATATGGAAGAAAATACAAGTGACCTCTGAGTGTATAACATCATTAACAGGATGAAAGTGGAGAAAAAAAAGAGGTTAAGACGAGGAATCTGATGTTTCCAGGTTCATCCAATCAGGGCACTAAAGACTAGAAATACTGGAACTGGATGTGTTTGTTTTTTTTTACTGGATATACGATAAATGATTTGTACCACAGTGGGGAAATTTCCACTGTATGTTACAAATATAAAGTATGGACAGGACAAATATACTGTATAGAGTACAGTGTAGGAAAACAAAAGAAAAGAAACAAACAATACAATAGTTACACTTTCAAACAAATTGCATTAGGTAATAGTTTACATTTTCTAATTTGTTGATAATATATAAACAAAAATAAATAAACAGTAGCTGGACCTGTCACAGTGAGCGTACGCATAAATTAACACACGATTGACTTCCTGTTTGTTCTGTAACAAAGTTGCACAGCTTTGAAGCAAACGTTCTTCATAACCGTCATGTGGTTTAGAAAGATCCTTCAGACGCTTTCATGTGCGGCCGAGACTCGGAGCCGATTTGTTTTTCAGGAAGCTGGGGCTCTTGTCATTTCCAGTAAAATCTCAGACACACATGGGACACTGCACTTCTATCTCACCGCACAGTAGAGGAGCAGTTAGTAAAGGCATATCTGTATACACCAGAGAGAGAGAGAGAGAGAGAGAGAGAGAGAGAGAGAGAGAAACGACGGCGGAGGGAGGGAGGGTGAGGTTTTTCCTGTTTCCACTGGGCTAATTATACACTTCTCCAGAGGAGGGAGCGGAGCGTAAATCAGGATGAACAATGGCTCTCTCCTACACGCCTCAAAGTCAGAACAGCTCTCCACCGCTTTGTCGCTCTCTCTCTCTCTCTCACACACACACACATGCCCCGGTGACACACTGATCAGCCATTTCACGTCATGGTTCATGGCATGTTCAGAACCTGAGAGACAAGGCGCAGACGCAGTTATATGATATCATTTCATAACGAAGGAGAATCAGAGACAGAGAGAGTTTGCGCCGAGGCCGTCTGCTCGTTAGCCAGGATTGACGCTGATCTCTGGTAAATGATGTCACTGTGTTATCTGCATAATGAGCTCTTCCTGTTGTGCTAAGCTGGATTCCTGGAGTTATCTGACTTTTCAGTCTCGTCCCCTAATCTCCTTCATGACCAAGTGCATTCCTCCGAAACAGCTCGAACTTGTATGACATTGTCCGCGCTCCATGACACCACCAGGGGGCGACACGACAGGGCACGTCTGCTTGTTGACGCTTTTTTTTTTTTTTTTTTAGAACATAACATTTTTAGTTGAAAAATTTATGCATTTTTCCCCCCAATTTTTGTAATGCCGTGGTCTTAGACAAGCTGATTAGGAATCCCTCCCTGATGTGACCTCATATAAGAAGATCTCCTATTCTGGGTTTGTCTCTCAGCTCTGCTGTTCTGTAGTGGGCGTGGCTCAGCAGTAGCACATTCACATAAACAGAAAAGCTGAAATGGTGCATTCTGAAGAGAAGTGAAATTGAAAAGAGTCTGAGGTTATGGAAAATGTATTTCACCTAGGGTATTAATACACACACACGCACACGCACACACACACACACACACACACACACACACACACACACACACACACTTTGGAGGAGCTCTGAGTCCTGTGCTAAGGTGTTAAAGAAATAATAAAATCTAGGACGTTTAAATGAACAGGTGTCTTGCATGAATTCAGCCATTATTTGTGTTGCTGTTTTTTTTTACGTCCGAAACATGGTAATGGTGCTGAAAGTCTCACCTCACTGTCTGTTACTTTTTTTAAATTCAAATTGGTCTTAACTGTCATTCAGATGAAACTTGACCAATTTAGATTTCACATGAAAAAACATCAACCTGAAAAAGTGTAAATTATTCTAAAATGCACAATTGTTAAGATATTGCAACATAAATTCGACATGGTTACGGACACTACAGATTTTTTTGGGAAAAAAAACTTTCATTTAAGCAACTATTTTTACAGGTCATATGTTTCTAGAAGCTCACACCAATTTTAGCATCAATACTCATAAAGAAATATGAATGCTTTACATTTTAAATGGTTATTGTTTGAAGTGAGACAGTATAACGCTGAAAAGTGGCCATTTTTGGCGCAAAAATAAAATCATCTCTGAAGTTAGCAACTTGAAGATTTTTGGGAAGCGAGATTGATCACTTTCATGTTTCACAAACTTCAGAAGTAGCCTCTTTGGCCTCACATTTTCTGTATATATATATATATATATATATATATATATATATATATATATATATATAAAACATAAAAAATATAAATTCATGGTGCTGAAAATATAAATTCAGCACCATTAATAGGCATTAATGAACATATAGAGGTTTGTGCAGTATAGAGTGATACTGTATACCTATTTTTTCAGCACAATCTAGGCAATATGATGAACTGAATTTTAGTTCATATTAACTATACAAACATGACTGAGCAAGAAAATTATGAAATGGGTCACACAGGCAAAGAAGTAGCACATTTACACGATCACATGTTTTTATGGTTGAAAATAAATAAATAAAATAAATAATATTTTATTAAATAAATAAATAGATAAATAAAATAATAAAATAATAATAATATGCTCATTTTGAGCACATTGTTATTATTATTATTATTATTGTTGCAACATTTTTGCGACATCATTCCCATATTTCCTGTAGTGGTAAAATTTCCCTTTTATGTACCGTATCTGTGCCACATGAGCTTTAAGGGTTTAAACATAAATTGAAGTTTACCTCCTTTAACTCACCCTTAAATTAAGGCATGAGGACGGCCACAAAACTGTAAAACATTACAAAATCAAGCGACACCTCTGTGAAATACAGCCTTTTATAATGCTATGTCCGAGTTAAGCGCTACAATAAGACCTATAATAAGCGACGCTGCTTTATCCTGGTCATCTCTCTCTCTCTCTCTCTCTCCGTCCTCAGTGGATCGAACCTGAAGGCCAGTTTGTTCAGTGAATTCAAGTGAAGATTAAATGGCCTCTGACTTGTTACAGCTTGATTTGCTGCAAAACTTTAGACAACAGAAACAAACAATGTATGAAACACAAATCATATACTTCAAATCAGCAACTTTCTGTAACACACGCTGTGTTTGGGTTTATTCGTCTATTGTTTGTACGACAGTTGAGGAATTCCAGCTTCCTAATTGCTTATTGCTAACTAAAACAACGGATGTGGCGCTTCCTGTTCATGCTATCGTTAGTTATGGCTGAGAGACATGAGAGGACTTTTCATCATGTGATCTTCATACGTAGGAGTTGAGGAACACTGTCATCCTACAGAGTGTAGAGAAATATAATGCAGAATAATTACTGTAGAAAAATCGATATTAAATCTGAGTTTGACCTTTAGTTCAACTCTGTATAGCTACTGTCAGGATTGGACAGGAACAGGATGTGTGTGTGTGTGTGTGTGTGTGTGTGTGTGTGTGTGTGTGTGTGTGTGTGCTGGACAGCTTCTAAATCTCTCTCTCCCTCTGCATTAGTATTCAAAGCACTGCGTCCTTAGAGACAGGAGAGTTCAGTAGCGAGAGACATTCATCCTCCGGACTCAGACTGGATTATCCCGTCCCCGAGCCGCGGCGCATCACTAAGCAACAGCTCCCGCAGGGCGAGAATTCGGACAGCGAGCTCCAGCACCGTCCTCTCTTTGTCAGCGGTGAATCTCCCGAGCTTGTTCGCTCCGAACTCTGTTTACAACTTTCGAGTTCGCGTTTGAAGTGTTTTGGTGCCGATGGACGAGTCAAGTTTATTTATAACGGCCAAAATCACGGCCATGTCTCAGTGAGCTTTATGGGACCTGGACAATGAGCGAGTCCTCAGCCTTAACCGGCCAAATGAGGAGGAAAAAAATGTGAAGGGGGAAGAAAAAAGAAGCTTGGAAAGGGCATGAATGTTGGGACAAACAACAGAGAAACAAACACAATTAGTGTTAGAGGATGCACAATACAGCTAGACACTGAGTTTAGAGTTTAGAGCTGGACAAGGAAATAGAATATACATGATACATATAACATATATTATACATCTATCTATAGAAATAACAGAAAGGTTTTGTCTGTACATTGGGTCAGAACCCAATGTTTCATACATTGGAGGACCCAAAACCTGTCTCAGAAAATTTTCCGTCTGTATGTCTGTATGTCTGTCCAGCCAGATTCTGTCGCTGCATCACACAAAACTGTCTGGACAGAATTTAATGAGACTTTTGCAGTACTTAGATCTCCGCCTGAAGTTTAACCTGCACCACAACTGAAATCAAAATGTGGAGTAAAAGCGATGTTCTGAACTTGTTTACTTGCTCAATGTAAACAAACACCTGCACCAATAGATATTAATTAGAAAAGATAAAGTGAATATTTTGACTGGGATTAGTTCAGATTTTCACTTTGGCTGAAATAACAGCGCTGAAGTGGTATGAGTGAATTTTAACACGCCGGAGTCGTTTTAAGACGAAACTTCATCTTTATCTGATCTACTTTTTCCATTTCTCACCTGTGATTCTCTCTCCGATTACCGAACAGCGAGTGTATTTGTATTTGTCTGAGCACCAAAGAAGTACAACTTAGTGTAAACAAGGCGTCAGATACTCAACCTTACAGAATGTGATTTCTGTGTATTAATAAGTGAGACAGAGAGTTCTGCTGTACAGAGAGACACACAGACATGGACGTGGACTTCAAACTGAAAATAAATAAATAAATAAATAAATAAAATAATAATAATATCACTGAGTACATTAAAGATCAGCAGATTATTATTAGATTTAATCTTTTAACTTTTTCTACAAACTCTTTAACCGTCATCATCGCGTACTAACGCTAGTTCTATATAATATCCCTCTTATGTAATATTACAACAGGGTGATTCCAGAATTATGCACTGATTGTATGTATTTACATTGAGCTAAAATTGAGCTTAGTTCTCTAAAAACTCAAAAACTCGTCTCTAAAAAAACAAAACAAAGTGATGCCAGCGAGTTCCTGGATACACAACATGAGATATGACGAGTTTACTCATCAACAAACACATCCATCTGGTTCAGGTGTTGAAATAGAGAAGCCCTGAATTACACCATGTGCTGCGTTACGCGAATCTCGATGTAAAAATTTGGGCTTGTGAAGAAATTTTAAGTTTATGAAATTTAAACTCATGTTGTTTTTATAACTAAGTTTTTATATTTATTACTGCGTGCTTATAGCTGTCTCACTATCGTACTTGTCATAAAAAAAATAATATTTTGATAGTTTCATTTATTTTAAAAGTAAAGGGTTGACAGGCTGCAAAAATACTGCTGTGAGCCACTGTCTTTTATCAGACTTAAAACTTAACACAGAAAAGCAAGCACTTTTTGGAAGCTGCAGTGACACCTACAGTTCAGTTAGGGTCATTACAGCATTTCTCCTTCACTGAATTTGAAGCTAGAATTACAGTTTTTTACAATCACTATGACAGTTTTTTCAATACATTTAACAAGTTTCCTAAACTGTTAACACAGTTAGCACAACATCCGCCTTTGTAGGCTATACAATTAACACATTTCTTGTTGCTTTGATACACAATGCATACAGTTAACAACAATTTAAAATGCTTGAACTTCTTTTACACACAAGCTCAACCAAGACCAAAACAATGTAATTTTACAGTCAAATTTACAAATGCTTTCACAATGTATGTCAGAACAGATAACATCATGCTCTAAACATAACTTATATACTGTAGGCTGAAGTCAAAGTGAACAGCTGTTCATATTGTGAATTGAAACACAAATATTAGGTATTAATTAATTAATTAGTTAGTTTGTTTATTTTTTACAGCTAGTAGATGAATAAAATGGCTTAATGTGTCCGTTCCACAAAAATACCATAAAAGAGAAAACCACAGAGAGAGAGAGAGAGAGAGAGAGAGAGAGAGAGAGAGAGAGAGACGCCATTAATCCAGATCCTGTCATTATGTAACACAGATGAGGTGTAGTCTCAGGCAAGTCGACTGATTTTTATTCATCTATTGTTGAATAATGTCTTTTTCTCACTAAAACGTATACAGTTCCTGAGAATCATAAACCCAGTTCCAACACCTCACTGAGTTCTTCTACGACTTTTAACACTACTGAAGGTTAATAACATTTTTGCAAAAGTTGTCGTCTTTCCTGATGCTTTTGGAAACAAACGTAGTCGTCTGTTTTTGTCTCTCTGTGAGACTCCAGAGTTAGTGAAGCGTTTTTCTCTCTTGGTCTAGAGAAGCTTAATCAAGTGGAAATTAGGGATGAGGAGGGAGGCATTAGTCGGGGGGTGGGGGGTGTTGGGGGTCATTGGGACGGGGCAGAATAGGCCAATTGTTCAGTGAGTTCTTTGAGTGGTGCTAAACAACAAAAAGAAATCCTGAGGCATCAGAAAAAACGTTAATGAGAAACAAACTTTTTTTAAAAATCCATTAAAATGTTTAACCTGATCATGAAAAGTTTTAAAGTTGGACGTGTATGAAGAAATCAGGTAGAAGTTGAGTTAAAAAGATTCGTTTCAACTTAATGCTTGTGTTTTAAGTATTCATGTGTGGGTGTGTGTGTGTGTAGAGACACTGAATGATACAATTCAGGGACTAACTTAAGTACGTAAGTAATCACTCATACTCTATATAGGCGTATATATTGTATTTGTTTTAATTTCTAATTAAACTTTATGAGCTCAGTAAAGTAACACACACGCGCACGCACGCACGCACGCACGCACGCACGCACGCACGCACGCACGCACACACACACACACACACACACACACACACACACACACACACACACAAAGATTCAGTGTACAACTTAAATTTGCAATTTTACCATTACTAGTAAAGGCTTCCATTATAACACATGTTACACTATATTATGCTACATTATTATTATTATTATTATTATTATTATTATACACCTCTATTACAATACACTCTAATCCACTATACTGTAATACAGTGCATTATACAAATTTCTTTTTAAAATGACACTACCCTGGCGTACTCCTCTACTGTATACTACTACAGTATATATTATTCTTACCTGTACTCCACTACACCACTGTGATATTTCATTATTATACGATGCAGTCTATTATGAGACTTTACTGTAGACAGTCAAACAATACAAAATCATATACCTTTACTGACGGTGGAGCACATACTCTTTTCCCTGGTTTTATTTATCTTTATTTATTACTTTTTGCTTCATGGATTTATTTGCTTATTATATGCAATGATGTCAGACATCTTATTGTTTTATTGTGTTTTTTATTTGGATTTTATTTCATTTTATTTATCTGCAGCTATTTTAGGATCGTACAGCACTTTGATCAACTGTGTTGTGATAAATATGCTTTAAACATTTATTTGACAATTGACTTGTTGAATCGTCTAATAAACTATCATAAGCCTGCTGTTGCACTGTACAGTGCTATATTGTACTATATCACGCTGTCAGGATAACTGCACCTGCCCTGCATAGTGTTAGTCTACTGATATACTACCACACTTTATATATGCACATTATGCTGTCTGTATATATACACATATACGCTCTGCTCCATATTTCACTCTACTGTAATATTATATGGTCTAACATGTTGTATTATATCAGTACAGTGTTACTTTGCACACTAATAGACGACACTGTAATATAATATCTCTGTAGCTGTATTAAATTAATTATAAAATAACTCTCAGCTCTTGTGTTTTCTAACCTGGTATAATACTAAACTGTCTCTGGAGCCGTACTGCGGTGTGATTCAAAATGCTTTATCATACTTAACTATAAATAATTTCAAAAATGCAACAGTGCAAAATAAATAAATAAATAAATAAATGAGACGTTTGAGGATGCACAGATCGCACAGCGAATGCACAGATTGATCCCGGCTGCGCTGCATGAACTTTTCGTCTGGGTTCCACAGTAGTCTTGGCATTAAGGAGTTTTTGTTTTTTGTTCATGCCCCTCTCTCGACAGGCCTCAGATGAACTCTGCCGGTTGAACGTCCCAAACAAACATGTGAATAAAATCCCAGGTCTTACCTCTGTGTGCCGTGTCCTGCAGGTGGATCTCCTGCGCACCTGCGCCTGCCCCGTCCTGCGCTCGTACGTCCCGTTCAGAGACACACACTGATCTGTGCGTCCCTCTGGACTTTCTGTGAGGGGAACTGGAGAGAGAGAGAGAGAGAGTGAGTGAATTTGCATTTCCCCGACCCTCCCCGTCTCTTACCCCTTCTCTTTTCAGCGCTGCCATTGTCTGAGCCGGTCGGGGTCCTCATTCGCACAAAATCCTCAGCTCAAAGCCCTGAATGGTGATGTGGGATGAGCCAGAGGAGCCAGCTGTTCGCGTCCAGCAACAGAATCAGTGCATTCATCCTGGAGTGGGAACAGATTTAAAGGAATTCCTGAGAGTTTGGATAAATCGTCTGAAAAAAAAAAAAAAAAAGTTACATCAGAGTGTCTCGTGTAAGAGATAAAGAGTGATTTAAAGAAGCCTGAGAGAGTCTGAATGAATATGAATTTTCACCTTAAAATACTGAAGTCTTAAATCTGTACACAACTTCTTATTCTCTAAACCTAATAAGTCATAATTCAAGTTTAATTCTATTTGAGAAATAGAGATAACTAACAATACATCATTCATTTGGCAAAGACATTCAGCAAGGCTGTGTGAAAAAAAATGTCTAAAAATGAAGTATGAAAAAATGTAAAGCCATGTTGCAAAAAGTATTAAGTTGCCTTACACACATATATATATATATATACATATATATATATATATATATATATATATATATATATATATATATATATATATATATATATATATATGTGTGTGTGTGTATGTATGTAAGCCTCCTAATTAGACAGTTTACAAAGTTTAAAGAGCCAAAGAAAGAAATGAAAGAAAAAACTGAAATAAACGGAAGAATGAATGAATACCTGTTCAAAATCTTTCATTAAAAATTATACACTAAATAAAAAAAGCCAAACCTGCAGTGAGACATTGTATCCAAACACATATAGTTCAATATGGAGTCGGTCCCCCATTTACATCTATAACAGCTTTCACTCTTCATGGAAGATGTTGGAGTGTTTCTGTGGTCTTGAGGTCAAGACCACAGTGTTGTCCAAGATGTCTTGGTATACAGAAGTATTAAGTTCTCTCTTCACTGGGGATAAGGGGTCTGACTGAAACACCTGAATTCAATAATTAACAGGTTTGGCCAAAAACTTTTGGATAATAAATATAGTGTAGCATTTTAGTTAAAAAAGACAAATGGGGTAGCAAAAAAAAAATAGAGTTAATTCCACTGGATATGAATCCAGACCTAATAACCTGGATTCATATTTAACTCTTATCACCAGGAAGGATTTAAGATCAGCCCTGACACTAGCCCTCCCTGACTGGATCATTGTAAAATAAATATTGCCTTGAACCACAAGAGGGCGCTACGAGCTATTACAAAAATGTGACATGGAGCCATGACGTGATTCACAAAATAAAATAAAATAAGATGAAATTAAATTAAATTAAATTAAATAACACCTGGAAACACAATAAATAGGTTTATAAAACAGATCTGTGACGTGTTTAGTGAGTCAGGTGATCATTATTAACGCTGCACTTCCTGTGAGAGGTTAGAAGCTGCTCGTCACTCTGATGTGGCAGATATTTAGTGCTTGTGCATTTTACAATAGAGTTTAACAAGAGAGCAAAAATAAAACATTTGATTAATCCCAAACCTAAAGGATAACATTGATATTTCAGACCCTCCACCGTTTTTACAATTAGCAAAGACATGAGCTTAGCTAACTCAGCTTAGCTAATTAGCGCAGTGCTAATATAAACAAGCTGTAAATTGTCTGTTTAAAGTTTTCCTAGTTTCATATAAATATCTAAAGTTGCAAATAGCAGAGAAAGAAAAACTAACATGATAATAACAATAACCTTTTAACAACTTTTTAAAAATCTACCTCATTTTTAATTAACGTTTTCTGTGAGGTAAAAATCAGTTCTTTGAAATCATTGTGAATCATCTTTATGAGTCGGCTCTTTGAATCAGCTCTGTCACTTGGTTGTTTTAATGTGAATGTTGGGAGTCGACCCACAGTTCAGAAGACTCGTTTTAGTGATTTGGTGGAAAATAAGAGTTGAAAATGTTCACATACACACACAAAATTAAAATCGTTTTGCCAAACAAGCATTCATGACACATTTTTATTTTGTACAACGCACAGTGTTGTAATAAAAAATAATAAATAACACTGATCATTAAAAAAAAAAAAAAGCAGCAATTTATGCATACAAAATTCAAGTAAAGGATAATAACCATGTGTGAGACAACTAAAATTGCATACTTAAAAAACTTAAATACATTAAATATAACCTTTATATTAAATAATAACAATAAAAAATAAATACTGGGTGAAATGCATGAAAGATGTACTTTACAGACAGCAAATATACACATATAGGAAGTTAAATAAGGTCAATTTTGAAAAAACAAAATCATGGTGGACAACGTACAGTAACACCAAGGGTCTGGGTTCGAAACCCTCTCTCAGGTCTATGTGCATGGAGATTAGCGTAACTGCCGTTCCCAAATTGTCTATAGTGTGTGTGTGTGTGTGCGTGCGCGTGTGTGTGTGTGTGCCTTGCGATGAATTGACACCCGTCCTGAGTGTACCCGCCTTGTGCCCTAAATCTCCCGCAACAGGCTCCAGGCCCCCGCGACTCAGGATAAAGCGGTATAGAAGATGAATATCTATCTATCTATCTATCTATAACACATATATGTACCAGTCAAACGTTTGGACACATCTTCTAATTTCATCCAAAATACACAATAATCTCCTCTGAACAGTTGATATTGAGATGTATCTGCTACTTCTGCTCTGCTCTTTTGACTGTACATACAGTATATTGCTTCTTTTATAAATGAAATAAAACACTCGAGGTAAATCATTAACGTCAGTGTTGTAACAGTAAGTCTGCTTCATCTCACTACACTGTCACTCGTTATATTATTATAATGACATTATATTATTATTAAGGTTGTTTAGTATTGTACTTCCTCTAAAACATCAGAATTACTACAGAACATTCCTTGTAGTGAGAGAGATGGATTTATTTGAGCTCACAGAGTGTCACTGTGTCGTCGACTCGATATCCAGGATACAGCGGCTCAGTGAAGGTTGTGTGAAACGTGTAGGTGTGATACACCCTGTCAGACGAGATGATAAAATAAGAGAGTGTACCAGCCTGCCAGTCTAAATAGGTCCCTATTCTTCTAGATGGATTTGGTGGCGGAGACACCACGGTCTCCTTGTTATTGTAACCAGCGTAGTAACCGTAGTTGTTAGAACAGAACAGAATCCAGGAGATATTATTCAACCCTATTTTACAATCATTGCTGCGGCCTTTTCTATTGATGCCTTTGTAAGTGACCCCACTATAAACGTTATTGCCGGTCCACTCGGTTTCCCAGTAGAAGCGAGCACCGCTCAGGGACTCTCTGCACAAAATCTGGGCGTAGAACTCGAACCGGTCCGGATGGTCCGGGTACGAGTGCTGACTTCGAGTCCTTGTCACCTGTTTGTCGCCGTTTAGAGTCATAGTTCTGTGTGCGGTATCCGGGTCCAGGGTGAGCTCACAGGCGTCTGCAGAAATTGTGCAAGACAGTTTAATAACAAGGCCCCTTAATATACACACACATAATGGCCTTCCCTGATTCTTATTTCTTGCTACACAATGCTGAAGGCGTCTGAAATATACTATACTTTGAACAGTTGATATTGAGATGTGTCTGTTACTAATGATTTTATCACCTCACCTTTAATTTTTCATTGTTTAAGTGGTAAATTTAATGGTTAATTTGTGATTTCTTTCCATATGTGTCATTTCATAGTTTTTAAATCTCCAGTACTGCTCTAGAATCACTAAACAAAAAACTATTAGATGGTGTGTGCAAACCTTTCACTAGTACTACAGTACATATGATTAGAAAGCACATTTATGTTGGAAAATACACTCTTAACCCAGTTGTGAATGTTCTTACATTTCTTTAGTCCTGGTTTGATCCTGCACTCGCCACAGGCGTCCACGCTGTAAAAAACAAAAACAAAAACAAGGTTTCAGGTGCAAGTGGTGACAACTTCATCCTTTAGTGCACCAGATTCCCAGTGGAACCTTCAATACACTACAGAGTCTAAATAAAAACATGGAACCATTCTGTCATTAAATACATCCGTAAAAGCAAACATTTAACCTTGGATCTGACTTTCTACCTTGATGGTGTCCAAGCACCAGTGAGACACTGGGATAAGTGCATTAGTGTAGCAGGGGATTATATGGAGAAATAAAGGGAGTTTTTACTCTCAGAACTGCGTTATGTTATTCTGTCCAGGTTTGATGTGACGCCCTTTGAAGTTTGAATTGTTTTCAGTCTCAATCTCGACTCTTTCTTTTTCATTTTTGACCTGATCTTGGCTCGTCCTGATCTTGGACTTGACGTTGTTTGCTGTGACACACAGTCTGCTCTCCCTTTGCTTCACTCACCCGAGTTTCTCCAGTTTGCGGCGTGGGTCGTCCCGCACAGCAGACAGCTGTCTCACTCCTGACTCTCCTGGATGATTGTAGCTCAGGTCTAGCTCTCTGAGCTGCGAGAGATCTGTGTTTAAAGCCAAAGCTAGCGCCGCGCAGCCGTCTTCTGTAACGCAGCACCCTGAAAGACTGCACAGGGACGATTACGATTACGCTTTCTTCACGACAAATAAATACATCACCAACCCACACCATTTCTAGCCAAATTGTACTAAAGGAACTTTACATCTATTTGACTAGATTCAAGATATTTCCATTAGTTAAGGTTTCACTGTTTGTCTTTATCTCACCCCAGTTTCTGCAGTGAGCATGCCGGATCCTGGAGACCGGTACAGAGCATCTTCAGCCCTGAATCCTGCACATCGTTGTCTCTGAGCTCCAGTTCTGTCAAACCAGTGTGGGATCTCAGAACTGAGGCCAGGTTTGAGCAGGACCTCTCTGTGAGATTACACCATCGCAGACTGCAGCAGGGAAAAGAAATACTGTACTTCTTTGTCGGAAATCATGACAGCCTACGTACTGTAACAGCGATTCTAACTTGTATACTGTATGTCAAGCCAGTTTCCTTATTTATTCCTTATTTGATAACATGTAGTATATAAATAAAAACATAGACATAGCACTGACCTTAGTTTTGCGAGGGAGCAGTTCGGGCTGGTTAATCCGGCACAGAGCCGCTCCAGTCCAGAATCTCCGATGTAGTTGTTGCTGAGATCGAGGTCTATGAGGTGTGGATTTTCAGACTGTAGAGCCAAGGCCAGAGTTTCACACGTCTCGTCTGAGACACCGACATCAGCAAGTCTACAGAGGACACAGAACATTGAACATTCCACCTTTTTAACTTCTTACATATGGGCAGCATATCAGATCCTCAAATCAGTGATTATTTAAATAGTAATAATAATTAGTATTGTATTAATCCCAAAGGGAAATTGTAATTCTTGCATATCCCAGTTAAGAAGCTGGGGTCAGAGCGCTGGGTCAGCCAGGATACAGCATCCCTGGTGAAGATAGGGTTAATGGCCTTGCAAGGTCAAGGGCTCGTCAGTGGAAACTTGGCGCTGCTGGGGCTTCCAAACTGAAACCTACAGCCTTAACCGTTTGAGACACCAATTATGAGTTCGGATTCGAATCAGCAACCTAAGGGTCCAGTTTAATCCAACCCAGTACCTTCTTTACTGAATTGGACTAGGAACGGATTTCTTAGTCCAATTGTACTCAAATTGTCTCCCAAATGTTGTACTATTGCACCACACGCTAATGTAACCCACTATGATGAAATGAAATGGCTATCTGCCCTCTTCTGCATACGTGAGATTATGTCGAATATCAAACTTTAGGATCAGGATTACTTTAAACTCTAAAAGAAACCTGTTCTGCTTAACCTTATACTCTTGAGTTTGCAGTCTGGACTCATCAGACCAGTCGACAGCAGTTTTACTCCGGAATGTCCGAGGGTGTTGTAGCTCAGATC
Organism: Clarias fuscus; assembly: GCA_030347435.1. Taxonomy (NCBI): domain Eukaryota; kingdom Metazoa; phylum Chordata; class Actinopteri; order Siluriformes; family Clariidae; genus Clarias; species Clarias fuscus. The sequence continues at coordinate 24,514,455 of CM059226.1, read as the reverse complement.
CAGTAGCTCCAGATTACAGTTTGGATGTGTGAGTCCGTCACAGAGCTGTTGCACTCCGGAGTCTCCTAGCTTGTTGTAGCTGAGATCCAGCTGTCTCAGGCATGAGCCGGATGACTGGAGAGCAGCTTTCAGTGCTTCACATGATTCATGGCTGAGGTCACATCTGTCCAACCTACGTCCAGAGTAACGGAAACAGTTTCAGTTAGTTTTCAGGTTTTTTCCTTAACCTACTTTGTAAACAGAATGCAGATTATTATAAACTAACCTGAGTTTCTCAAGTTTACACTGTAAACTAATGAGTCCAGCAGAGAGAAGCTTCACTCCGGAGTCTTTTAGGTCTTTATTGCACCCAAGGTCGAGCTCGTTCAGGTGCGAGTTAGCAGATTGGAAAACTGAGGCCATTAATTCACAACTCTGCTCTGAGAAGTTTGTTCCAGCCAATCTACAAAAAGAGTCAAATGTACACAAACATGAATATACAGTATAGTGACTAACACTCAGACGGTTTGCTAGGAAATCTGATTGTGTGACAGTGAAGACTGTACTGAAATGATAACGAGAAAACCTTTGCCGCTTCAAAACATTGCATGGAGTACCATTACTACTGCAAACATGAGCGAAATAATTACAAACCCAAGTGTGTGCAGTTTACAGTGTGGACTCATCAGACAGTCACACAGCATCTTCACTCCTATATCTCCGAGCTCGTTGTGGCTGAGAGTCAGCTTCTCCAGCTTGCTGTGTGGATCTGAGAGGCCGCTACAGAGGAGTTTCACTCCCAAATCTCCCAAACTGTTAAAGCTGAGGTCCAGGTCCACCAGGTGGGAGTTGGTGGACTTGAGAATTGACGCCAGGGTCTCGCAGGACTCATCTGTGAGGTTGACACCAGCAAGCCTGTGAAGTGTTGAGAGATAAACAGATTAATGAGGTTTCAGCAACAATGACATGGCTTGGGAATGGCTAGCTCAAGGGTCCAAAGGAAATGTCAGGGATTTCAGAGTTGGAACGCCAGAGCAAGTGGTTTATTTATTAAGAAAATGCAAAAGCTAAGGCCTTGTTCAGACTCAAGGCAAGTCCAGACTGGCAGCCCAAGTCTGATGCAGTGTCGACCTAACTGCACTGGTTGCTGTGGTAATGATGCCAGAGTCGTGCATGCAGCGCATTATTACTTTATATTTATGTTTATGTTTCTGTGCCTTCCTTTCGCCCGTAATGATGCATCGTCCTAAAGTGTTATCAGACATTTCACTTTGTTCTCTATCCAGGAACTACTCCATTACGCATTAAGCCAAACGCTCTTTCTGAAAACGCAGTTAATCTAGCAAAATTCAAGGGCGCAGCTTTTAGATACCATACATACTGCTATTATTCACAGTAGCAGTAATAGCGGCAAAAGCGGAAAAAAGACCTCCGTAACAGCTTAAGTTTCTTTATTTTACTTCCTATTATCTTTTTTTTTATGATTATCCTTCCCTCTCCATTTCTTCCATCATCTCCATGCTCATTTTTCAACAAGTTGTCACCATGGATCCATGCCTCATACCATGTGATCGTATGGACTTGGACTTTGGCGTCAGGTTGCGTGTGTAGTCTGAAATACGATTTTAAGAGGAAAATCATCCAGGCTGAGACACATCTTTAAGAAACGATCTGATTTCAGACCATATCGAATTTACAAAAATCAGACTCAGTGTGTTTTTTTACTGTTCAAACTAAATGATTCTAATCTGGATATGGCAAAAAAAATTTGGGGATTTGGGCCAGCAGTGTGAACAAAATCTAATCGACAAGGTATGAGCTGTGAACATGAGATAAGCAACTTTTTTTTCCCCCCCAGATTTTCTCCCTAATTTAGTCGTGTCCAATTCCTCCCCGTCACCAGGGGGCTCCACATTAAGGCTACTACTACCACTCAGCCGGGAGGGCCGAAGACCATCATGTGTTTCCTTCGAATCACGTGACGCCAGCCGAACGGCTCTTTTCGAACTGCTCGCTCACGCACCGTTGGGGCGGAGTCACACACTGGGAGGACGGCGCTATCCGCTCCTTCCGCTTGCAAGAGCTTACAGACGGCCCTGATTGGCTGTAGAGCCGTGATTAATGTGGGAGCACTAAGTACCTCTCATCCCTCCCCTCTAAAAGGGCTCGGCCAATCAGCTCCCTCTAAACCTACGGCTGTGAGAGGTTACAGAATCACCCGGGAATCGACCTAGCGATCTCCAGATGATAGAGCGAGACACTTTACCACTGCACCACCTGGAGGCCCCAAATTCTTTTAAAAATTTCAAGTTTCCATGTCGAAATGTACCTGGCTTTCTTAGAGGTCTTGACAACAGGTAACAGTCTCCGATATCCCTCAGCAGACGTATTGCACATCTTCAAGTCGAACTCATTCATCACGTCCTCTGACGTTAGCAGCACGTAGGCCAGAGCTGAGCACTGGTCAGGTTTAAGCTCTGTCTCTGATTGCTTGCCTGATCTCAAGAAATTATGAATTTCTTCCACCAACGAATTATAATTGAGTTCATTCAGACAGTGGAACAGGTTAATAGTCCTTTCTGCCGATGACTCCATTCTGATCTTCTCCTTGATGTAGTCCACGGTTTCCTCCACACTCTCCAAACACACTTTTGGGAGCAGACCTCTCAGGAGAGCCTGATTGGAATCGAGTGATAGACCGAGAAGAAAGCGCAGGAAAAGGTCCAAGTGTCCGTTCTCACTTTTCAACGCTCTGTCCACAGCGCTCTTGTGCAAATCGGACAACTTGACCATTTGGCTTCGACTTGCTTTGTTTTCTTGGAGTATGTTTACGTGGCTGTCTGTAAATTTCAGGTGCACGTACACAGCGGCTAAGTGCTCCTGAATGCTCAGATGTACAAAGCAGAAGACCTTCTCTCGGTACAATCCGAACTCTTCTTTGAAAATCTCTGTGCAAATCGCAGAGTACTCGGTGGCTTTGCCGACATCAATGTCACACTCTAGCAAATCGTTTTCGTAGAAAATTAGATTCCCTTTCTCTAACTGCAGAAACGCTAGCCTGGCCAGTTTAAATATCATCTCTTTGTCAGATTCAGAGAGGTCCATGTTGTCCTGACTCACTCCATGGTATTTCTTGTTTTTCAAATGCGTCTGAATGAGCAGAAAGTGGGTGTACATCTGGGTCAGTGTTTTAGGTACCTCCATGTCTGATTGGCTCAACATCTTCTCCAAAACCGTAGCAGATATCCAGCAGAAGACGGGAATATGGCACATAATGTGGAGGCTCCTGGAAGACTTTATGTGCGCAATCATTTTATCCGCAAGGCCTCGTTCACTGAACCGCTTTCGGAAGTACTCCTCTTTCTCCGAGTCGTCAAACCCTCGGACCTCAGTAACCTGGTCTACGCACTCAGGAGGGATCTGATTTGCTGCCGCTGGTCTGGAGGTTACCCAAAGAAGAGCAGATGGCAGTAGGTTTCCTCGAAGGAGGTTTGTTAGGAGAACATCTACAGAGATTATCTTTGTAAGGTCACAGCACATCTCATTGTTTCTGAAATTCAGGGGAAGTCGGCACTCGTCCAGGCCGTCGAAGATGAACACGGTTTTCACTTCCTCACTCCTTATGGTTTTGAGTTCTTTAAGTTCTGGAAAGTAATGATGAATCAACTGCATCAGACTATATTCGCCTTTTCCTTTCAGATTCAAGTCACGGAAAGGAAGCGGAAAGATGTAATGGATATCATGGTTCGCTTTCCCTTCTGCCCAGTCCAAGATGAATTTGTGTACAGACACAGTTTTGCCAATCCCAGCGATGCCCTTGGTTAGCACGGTCCGAATGCGCTTGTTCTGTCCGGGTAAAGGTTGGAAAATATCGTTGCACTTTATCCGAATCTCTTCCATTCCCTTGTTCTTGCACGTATCCTCGATCTGTCGGATCTCATGCTCTTTATTGATAGCTCCATCCCCTCCTTCTGTGATGAGAAGGTCCGTGAAGATATCGTTCAGAAGAATGGGATTCCCCTGCTGAGCATTTCCTTCATGTATGCACTGAAATTTAGATCTAAGGTGACCCTGTAGCTTAGATTTTAGACTGTCTTGGATGGTATTTTGGCTTTTTCCTATGAAAAGAAAAAACAAACCAATCAAATAAAATGAAGACCACGGCAACTGGAAGCGCCTGAATAAACAGATGTTAGATCATACCTAACTCCAGCATGACCTTCAGAGCAATCTTTGGAGCTGCTTCCCAGCCAAATCTCTCCAGGATGAGTTTAGATGCTTCTTGGGTATCATAAGTTACCTGAGGAGCCTCAAAGCATTCTGGGTAATTTTGGCACAGATACCACATGAACTTGTTTGTGTCTACGCTGTTCAGTGTTTGCTCGAGTAGAGACAACGTGTCTAGCTCCAGAAGTTCCTGTAACAAAGAAAGATGAACATGAAACCCTACCCTTGGTGGCAATCATGCATTTGTAATAACATCGCTGTGGAGGAATTTTGGCCCACTGTTCTTTGCGGAAGTGTTTTAATTCAGGCACATTGGAGGATTTTCAAGCATGAACGGCCTGTTTAAGGTCGTGTCACAGGATTTAAGTCTGGTTTTTGACTAGGCCACTGCAAAACCTTCATTTTGTTTTTTGTTGGGCTTTCTGCATAACCCAAGTGCGCTTGAGCTTGATTTTAAAAACTATTGGACGCACACCTTCAAAAAAGTTAAACTTTTGTCTCATCAGTGCACAGAATATTTGCCCAAAAGTCTTGGGGATAATCAGGCCCGGGTGTGGCAAGTGAAATTTAACTCAGCTGTCCAAAAGATGTGGTTAATCACAGTTCATTCATGATTTTGCAAGGGGTGAGTGGGTGCTATTACTTTTTTCACATAGGGTCAGGTAGGCTTGGGAAGCTTTTTTCTCTTAACAAATGAAATCATCATTAAAAAAAATGCATTTTGTTTATACTTGGGTAATTTTTGTGTTTATGCTGTATTAAAATTTATTTGATGATCTGAATCATACAAGCTCATCTCCAGGTCCTTGGATGGTGGACGTGCCCCATAAATTTCTCAATATAAAATCTTTAGAAATGTAAGGCGTGGTTGAGATGTATATAAAAAGTTTAGTGCCTTACCCTTGCCTGCTGTGTGTAGCTCTTGTTGTGACCTCGATGTTCCACAGTCGCACACTGTTTACAGACCAGGCTCTGATCTGTCTTGCAATAAATGTCCCGAGGCATGCGGTGCTGCAGGCAGAGTTTCAGCTCTTGGGGCGTGGTCATCGCTGGTGCATAGGCTGATAGGGCGCAAACGCAGAAGAGTTCCCACATCATCCTGGTTCAGTTCTATTAACTTATCACCCTCCACAGGGACAGAGCTACGTGATGGTGGGTGTGGTCGTTCTGTCTCGACACTGCAGATGACAGGAAATAAAGTCAATCTAAAAGACCTACAGTCGTGGGCAAAAGTTTTGAGAATGACACAAATATTAGTTTTCACAAAGTTTGCTGCTAAACTGCTTTAGATCTTTGTTTCAGTTGTTTCTGTGATGTACTGAAATATAATTACAAGCACTTCATACGTTTCAAAGGCTTTTATCGACAATTACATGACATTTATGCAAAGAGTCAGTATTTGCAGTGTTGGCCCTTCTTTTTCAGGACCTCTGCAATTCGACTGGGCTGCTCTCAATCAACTTCTGGGCCAAATCCTGACTGATAGCAACCCATTCTTTCATAATCACTTCTTGGAGTTTATCAGAATTAGTGGGTTTTTGTTTGTCCACCCGCCTCTTGAGGATTGACCACAAGTTCTCAATGGGATTAAGATCTGGGGAGGTTCCAGGCCATGGACCCAAAATTTCAACGTTTTGGTCCCCGAGCCACTTAGTTATCACTTTTGCCTGATGGCACGGTCTCCATCGTGCTGGAAAATGCATTGTTCTTCACCAAACTGTTGTTGGATTGTTGGAAGAAGTTGCTGTTGGAGGGAGTTTTGGTACCATTCTTTATTCATGGCTGTGTTTTTGGGCAAAGTTGAGAGTGAGCCCACTCCCTTGGATGAGAAGCAACCCCACACATGAATGGTCTCAGGATGCTTTACTGTTGGCATGACACAGGACTGATGGTAGCGCTCACCTTTTCTTCTCCGGACAAGCCTTTTTCCAGATGCCCCAAACAATCGGAAAGAGGCTTCATCCGAGAATATGACTTTGCCCCAGTCCTCAGCAGTCCATTCGCCATACTTTTTGCAGAAGATCAATCTGTCGCTGATGTTTTTTTTGGAGAGAAGTGGCTTCTTTGCTGCCCTTCTTGACACCAGGCCATCTTCCAAAAGTCTTGGCCTCACTGTGCGTGCTGATGCGCTCACACCTGCCTGCTGCCTATTCCTGAGCAGCTCTGCACTGGTGGCACTCCGATCCCATAGCTGAATCCTCCTTAGGAGACGATCCTGGCGCTTGCTGGACCTTCTTGGACGCCCTGAAGCCTTCTTAACAAGAATTGAACCTCTTTCCTTGAAGTTCTTGATGATCCTATAAATTGTTGATTTAGGTGCAATCTTAGTAGCCACAATATCCTTGCCTGTGAAGCCATTTTTATGCAACGCAATGATGGCTGCACGCGTTTCTTTGCAGGTCACCATGGTTAACAATGAAAGAACAATGATTTCAAGCATCACCCTCCTTTTAACATGTCAAGTCTGCCATTCTAACCCAATCAGCCTGACATAATGATCTCCAGCCTTGTGCTCGTCAACATTCTCACCTGAGTTAACGAGACGATTACTGAAATGATCTCAGCAGGTCCTTCAATGACAGCAATGAAATGTAGTGGAAAGTTTTTTTCGGGATTAAGTTAATTTTCATGGCAAAGAAGGACTATGCAATTCATCTGATCACTCTTCATAACACTCTGGAGTATATGCAAATTGCTATTATAAAAACTTAAGCAGAAACTTTTCCAATTTCCAAGATTTATGTAATTCTCAAACCTTTTGGCCACGACTGTAATTCTAGGTCCTAGCTCTCGCTCTACTAGGAGACCCAATTTTATTATCATGCAGTAGGGCAGATTGCAATTTGCATTTAACTGTGACATACGTATATAACGTTTACACAAATCCTGTACTTGAGTAAAGTAGACATTCCCGAGGGCAAATCTTACTCAAGTAAAAGTAGTAAAAGTACATTACTTACATGTGTACCTGAGTAAATGTACAACAGTATTAACCTTCAAACTTGCTTACAGTTTACGTACAGTGCTTGTATTAGCTCATGGTAGCCTTTTTCATAGCAAATCTCTCTCTCTCTCTCTCTCTCTCTCTCTCTCTCTCTCTATCCGCTTCCCAAACTTTTGAGCTACTGTATATGCTGTTTTGCTGCAACCAGCTAGGCTTCTGAGTTTAAACATCTGTCACATTATTAGGTGCGTCTCCAAGGAAAGGGAGGTCATGCAGTTACGTGTGAAAGTCAGCAGGTGGTGGAATTCCTTCTTCACATGCTACACACCACTGCAGAAATTTGCTGTACGTTTGAGTGGAGTGAAAGTTAAAAGTATCCTCTAATAAAACCTTTTTATTTATTTATCATCTTATATTATTTAAAAAAAATTGTTAATTATTGGCAAACTCTACATACAATAAATATCACTTGTAATAAAAAAATATATTTAAAAAATTGCACAGGTTTAAATTTTCTATACATTTTATCATGCATTGCTATTATTCAGACCGGTATATAATACATATACCAAAACGGTGTAGTTATAGATGACTGAATTGCAAACCTTTTTGCATGTCTCTTTGTTCCTCCGCTGAAATCGATCAGAGATTGGATGGACTGATCACTCTTCATGGACAAACAGCTGGGAGCAGGAGAGTTCGGTCTTTCTGCCTAAATGACCACAAAGACATTCGATTATTTTATTAAAAAATTACGCATCGGCTGTTGATAAGCACCAAACGCTCCAAATCTACCCTGAAATATTCCCACTTGTTCACCTCTGTTGTCTCCATTTGTGGATAACGGCTCACACCGTGGTTTGCTGGAGCCCCTGAGCCTTAGAAATGTCTTTGTAAGCCTCTCCAGACTGATACGTGTCAATTTTTAGATCGTTTAGCATGCTTCTCTCCGTCAGTCAGCCTCTATTTAAGTGATTCTGATTCAACAGGTCTGGCAGTAATCAGGCATGGATGTGGCAAGTCAAATTTAACTCAGCTTTCCAAAAAAAAAGACTGCATTTTGGATTTACTCAGGTTATCTTTGTGTGTAAATTTGTTTGATGATCTGAATCATTTAAGTGTGACAAATATGGCAAAAAAAAAAAAAAAAAAAACCGTAAGGGGCTAATACTTTTTCACGGTTTCACGAGACTGTAGATAGATTAATAGATAGATTCTACTGATCCCGAACTCCGATCCCCCAAGTACTCGGCTCATCTCCAGGTCCTTGGATGGTGGACGTGCCACATAAATTTGTCAATATAAAATCTTTAGAAATGTAAGGCGTGGTTGAGATGTGTATGAAGTGTTTAGTTTTGTCCTTTGCCGTACCCTCGCCTGCTGCGTGTAGCTCTGATCCGTCTTGCAATAAATGTCCCGAGGCATGCGGTGCTGCAGGCAGAAGTTCAGCTCTTGGGGCGTGGTCATCGCTGGTGCAGAGGCTGATGGGCGCAAACGCAGAAGAGTTTCCCCATCATCCTGGTTCAGTTCTATTAACTTCTCACCCTCCACAGGGACAGAGCTACGTGATGGTGGGTGTGGTCGTTCTGTCTCCACACTGCAGATGACAGAAAATAAAGTCAAGGTAGGGCTGCACGATTTGATTAATATAAACTTTTAAACAAAGGTGGACGAAGCAGTGATTCCCCAGGGCAAATATTACTGTTACGTGGTGCGGTATGGAGCGCCGCGCCACGCGATGTTTTTTATTGATACAGTAAGAGCCCTTATGCAGGACTTTAGAGGGGGGGGACGAAATACACACGTGGACAAAATTGTTGGTACCCTTCGGTCAATGAAAGAAAAACTCACAATGGTCACAGAAATAACTTTAATCTGACAAAAGTAATAATTAAAAAGAATTCTGTGAATGTTAACCAATGAAAGTCAGACATTGCTTTTCAACCATGCTTCAACGGAATTATTAAAAAAAATAAACTCATGGAACAGGCCTGGACAAAAATGATGGTACCCCTAGAAAATACTGAAAATAATGTGACCAAAGGGACATGTTAATTCAAGGTGTGTCCACTAATTAGCATCACAGGTGTCTACAATCTTGTAATCAGTCAGTAGGGCCTATATATAGGGCTCCAGGTAGTCACTGTGTTGTTTGGTGACATGGTATGTACCACACTCAACACGGACCAGAGGAAGCGAAGGAAAGAGTTGTCTCAGGAGATTCGAAAGAAAATTATAGACAAGCATGTTAAAGGTAAAGGCTATAAGACCATCTCCGAGCAGCTAGATGTTCCTGTGACTACAGTTGCACATATTATTCAGAAATTTAAGATCCATGGGACTGTAGCCAACCTCCCTGGACGTGGCCGCAGGAGGAAAATTGATGACAAATCAAAGAGACGGATAATCCGAATGGTAACAAAAGAGCCCAGAAAGACTTCTAAAGAGATCCAAGGTGAACTTCATGCTCAAGGAACATCAGTGTCAGATCGCACCATCCGTCGTTGTTTGAGCCAAAGTGGACTACATGGGAGACAACCAAGGAGGACACCATTGTTGAAAACAAATCATAAAAAAGCCAGACTGGAATATGCCAAACTACATGTTGACAAGCCACAAAGCTTCTGGGAGAATGTCCTATGGACAGATGAGACAAAAATGGAACTTTTTGCCAAGGCACATCAGCTCTATGTTCACATATGGAAAAATGAAGCATATGAAGAAAAGAACACTGTCCCTACTGTGAAACATGGAGGAGGCTCTGTTATGTTCTGGGGCTGCTTTGCTGCATCTGGCACAGGGTGTCTTGAATCTATGCAGGGTACAATGAAATCTCAAGACTATCAAGGGATTCTAGAGAGAAATGTGCTGGCCAGTGTCAGAAAGCTGGGTCTCAGTCGCAGGTCATGGGTCTTGCAACAGGACAATGACCCAAAACACACAGCTAAAAACACCCAAGAATGGCTAAGAGGAAAACATTGGACTATTCTAAAGTGGCCTTCTATGAGCCCTGACCTCAATCCTATTGAGCATCTTTGGAAGGAGCTGAAACATGCTGTCTGGAAAAGGCGCCCTTCAAACCGGAAACAACTGGAGCAGCTTGCTCATGAGGAGTGGGCCAAAATACCTGCAGAGAGGTGCAGAAGTCTCATTGACAGTTACAGGAATCGTTTGATTGCAGTGATTGCCTCAAAAGGTTGTGCAACAAACTATTAAGTTACGGGTAACATCATTTTTGTCCAGGCCTGTTCCATGAGTTCATTTTTTTTCGTTGATTTCGTTAATTCTGTTGAAGCATGGTTGAAAAGCAATGTCTGACTTTCATTGGTTAACATTCATAGAATTCTTATTTATTATTACTTTTGTTAGATTAAAGTTATTTATGTGACCATTGTGAGTTTTTCTTTCATTGACCGAAGGGTGCCAACAATTTTGTCCACGTGTGTAGGAGTGTGTGAGAGTGCCTGTGATACGCAGGGGAAGACCTTCCCGTTTGGAGATGGCGTGGGGTTATTAATTAAGAAACTTAAAAGGAGACAAATGAAAGCTCTAAACACAAAATAAACAGAGCTCCGCCGTCTACGCGAGAACGGACGGCGCTCTGTAAACTGAAACAAAAACTAATATCCTCTCGGGGCGTTCGCCCCCAACTGAGGATTTATAGAGAGATCAGAGTTTGTGCTTCGCGCACTTTAACCTGAGAGCGCACGCTAAACTGTCTTTCACTCTCTCTATCTCTAGCTTTCGCCGGCGTCTTAGGGAGGCAGAGGCTGGGGCTTTGCCTCTGTCTCTTAAAAGCACACTTTTTCTTTCTTTTTTTCTTAAAGGATCTGCCTAAATGATCGCATGAGGTGCGCCGGTATCAGGACCCTTAAATAAAACACGCCGCCAGGTGTGGCTCGTTGGCTGATTGCCTGATGGCAGCGTTGCCTGGCAACCGCGTGTATAAATGGCGGCGCCATTTGCCTGTTCAGAACAGTTTAAGCACGGCGTTGCCCCTCGCGCGACCTGCGTCGTTACAATTACTTATGTAAAAGAAGTTGATTTTTATACAATTTATTATGCACTACAAATTATATGCATTGCATTATTATACAAATTATTATTCATCCTGTAATACCTATACTGTACCAAAACGGTGTAGTTATAGATGACTGAATTGCAAACCTTTTTTCATGTCTCTTTGTTCCTCCGCTGAAATCGATCAGAGATTGGATGGACTGATCACTCTTCATGGACAAACAGCTGGGAGCAGGAGAGTTCGGTCTTTCCGCCTAAATGACCACAAAGACATTCGATTATTTTATTAAAAAATACGCATCGGCTGTTGATAAGCACCAAACGCTCCAAATCTACCCTGAAATATTCCCAATTGTTCACCTCTGTTGTCTCCATTTGTGGATAACGGCTCACACCGTGGTTTGCTGGAGCCCCTGAGCCTTTAGAAATGTCTTTCCAGACTGATACGTGTCAATTACCGTGTTTCTAATCTGTTCTTGATTTCCTTTAAATCATGTTAGGATGTGTTGCTTTTTAGATCGTTTAGCATGCTTCTCTCCGTCAGACAGGCTCTATTTAAGTGATTCTGATTCAACAGGTCTGGCAGTAATCAGGCATGGATGTGGCAAGTCAAATTTAACTCAGCTTTCCAAAAAAAAAGACTGCATTTTGGATTTACTCAGGTTATCTTTGTGTGTAAATTTGTTTGATGATCTGAATCATTTAAGTGTGACAAATATGGCAAAAAAAAAAAACAAACAAACGTAAGGGGCTAATACTTTTTCACGGTTTCACGGGACTGTAGATAGATTAATAGATAGATTCTACTGATCCCGAACTCCGATCCCCCAAGTACTCGGCTCATCTCCAGGTCCTTGGATGGTGGACGTGCCACATAAATTTGTCAATATAAAATCTTTAGAAATGTAAGGCGTGGTTGAGATGTGTATGAAGTGTTTAGTTTTGTCCTTTGCCGTACCCTCGCCTGCTGCGTGTAGCTCTGATCCGTCTTGCAATAAATGTCCCGAGGCATGCGGTGCTGCAGGCAGAAGTTCAGCTCTTGGGGCGTGGTCATCGCTGGTGCAGAGGCTGATGGGCGCAAACGCAGAAGAGTTTCCCCATCATCCTGGTTCAGTTCTATTAACTTCTCACCCTCCACAGGGACAGAGCTACGTGATGGTGGGTGTGGTCGTTCTGTCTCCACACTGCAGATGACAGGAAATAAAGTCAATCTAAAAGACCTCATTCAATGCCAAGGAACGAATTCTTTGAAAACCTCTGAATAAAGTTTTTCTTTTTTTTTTTAAATCAGTTTTGCTGGTCAAGTTCTACTAGGAGATCCACTTTTATTATTATGCAGTAGGGCTGCACGATTTGATTAATAAAAAACTTTTAAACAAAGGTGGACGAAGCAGAGCTTCCCCAGGGCAAATATTACTGTTACAGTACGTGGTGCGATCTGGAGCGCCGCGCCACGCGACGTTTTTGACTGATAAGAGCCCTTATGCAGGACTTTAGAGGGGGGAACGAAATAGGAGTGTGTGAGAGTGCCTGTGATACGCAGGGGAAGACCTTCCCGTTTGGAGATGGCGTGGGGTTATTAATTAAGAAACTTAAAAGGAGACAAATGAAAACTGTAAACACAAAATAAACAGAGCTCCGCCGTCTACGCGAGAACGGACGGCGCTCTGGAAACTGAAACAAAAACTAATATCCTCTCGGGGCGTTCGCCCCCAACTGAGGATTTATAGAGAGATCAGAGTTTGTGCTTCGCGCACTTTAACCTGAGAGCGCACGCTAAACTGTCTTTCACTCTCTCTATCTCTAGCTTTCGCCGGCGTCTTAGGGAGGCAGAGGCTGGGGCTTTGCCTCTGTCTCTTAAAAGCTTTCTTTCTTTCTTTCTTTCTTTCTTTCTTAAATGATCTACCTAAATGCGCCGGTATCAGGACCCTTAAATAAAACACGCCGCCAGGTGTGGCTCATTGGCTGATTGCCTGATGGCAGCGTTGCCTGGCAACCGCGTGTATAAATGGCGGCGCCATTTGCCTGTTCAGAACAGTTTAAGCACGGCGTTGCCCCTCGCGCGACCTGCGTCGTTACAATTACTTATGTAAAAGAAGTTGATTTTTATACAGTTTATTATGCATTACATATTATATGCATTGCATTATTATACCAATTATTATTCAGCCTGTAATACCTATACTGTACCAAAACGGTGTAGTTATAGATGACTGAATTGCAAACCTTTTTGCATGTCTCTTTGTTCCTCCGCTGAAATCGATCAGAGATTGGATGGACTGATCACTCTTCATGGACAAACAGCTGGGAGCAGGAGAGTTCGGTCTTTCCGCCTAAATGACCACAAAGACATTCGATTATTTTATTAAAAAATTACGCATCGGCTGTTGATAAGCACCAAACGCTCCAAATCTACAAATATTCCCACTTGTCAGAAACCGTTATTAACAAAGTCGATTGCGTCACTTGAATGCTCTTGGTGTGAATTATTGGCACCCTTCAACAGGGAAAGCAGATTATACTGAGTTGAAGAGACTGAGAGCCGCACTCACCTCTTCTGCTGAGGTTCCTTTGATCCGCTTTGTAGCTCCATCCTGCTCCGCGGTTCCGCTCGAGACTCGCCTTTTCATGATCGACTATAAAACACACATTCTTACAGTCAATCTCATGTAAACGGTGGTCGTCACGGCAGCACCAGAGAAGCGCTGGAGTCTCTTCTAGCACTCTAAGTTCTGGTTTCAGTGTGTGTTTGAGTGTGGTTGTGTTTTTCACACTAGTTCCTGTTACTGTTTGTTTTTGTCCGTTCGACACGACGCGGATTAAAGCTGACCCTTTACAGCCTTCACTTTTTTCTTTCAGATTGCTTTGAAAAATTGCATTTTTCTTAGTTCAGCTCGGCGTTTTGCACAACACCAGCACTTTTTTCGATGACCTCACTATCTCGTTTTTACTTCCTCATTTCATCGGGTTCGAACCGAGAATGGCGCCACAGACACCAGAGACCAGAGAGTCTAAAGAGTCAACGCTAAAACACTCAGCGCTCTCTGGGTTTACTTCACTTTGTGTCATGTCAAACGTTTTAAAAAGCTCACATGTTCAGATGAAATGAAACCCACTGGTGTCCTCAAGGACAGAAACCTGAAACATAACACCTTAAAAACGTGATACATGATCCGTACACGGCGTTGTCTCTCAGGCAAGTCTGACCTTGAACAGGGATTCAGTGGAGCTATAGCAACGCAAACCGTCTCTGATCGTTTATATTATATTACGTATATATGAAGGGTGTTCAAATCAAACCGGGACTTTTGATTGTACAGAATAACAGAACACAGTCCTGAGAGTAAAACCTCCCTTTATGTCTCTATATAATCCCCTGCTACACTAATGACCTCATCCCAGTGTTTCACTGCTGCTCGGATACCGTCAAAGTAGAACGTTTCCTGTCTGAAACGCCGGCCTCCCAGGAACTCCTTTAACTCCCCCAAATGTGTGGAAAGTCGGGACTGCACTGGGGATGCTGTTATGCGAGTTACTCATTGATTTTCAAGGAACAGGCGCTGATTGTTCACGGGATCGGCTGCAGTGGGCTCCGAGCCACCTTCATATGATTTACTGCGTCTAAGAGTCTCATCACCGTAAGTCTTCTGTTCATGTCCATCAGTGGAAAGGTACAAAGGTCAAGTGTGAAACCGAATGTTTATCAGCACTAGAGTCCAGCAGTCAGTGAACACGTGGTGTAACAGGTATAAATCTACAACTGCTTCTCACACGTCACAGCCGTCACATGATTCATCACATCACATCTCCTAATATTATCTCATGTCTGTTATGTTTTGTCCTTTCTGCTCCTGGAATGCGGTTCTTATCTCTACACACTCGGACATAACTGAACTGACCTGCGCCTTTCTCTTTCTCTTTACTTTTACTTCACTTCTCTATGTGATCGAAAGAATTTTCAGGGGAAATTTTAACTGTAAAACAGCTTTCACACTCCACATAGTTTTAACATTATTTAGCTGGATGATTTATATTGATTACGTTAGTGTGATTTTTGGGGAAAGAGAACTCATTCAGTGTATATAACCTGTCAGATCAAAACTGAAAACAATTGATTGTAATTTTAATGGATTGTAAAAAAAAAAACAAAAAAAAAAAACAAGAACAACAGAATAATAAAACATTGGACCATTTTACCCACACAGATGTTAAATCCAGCTGTGCACAGGGGAGCTGAGTAACTAGTGCCCCAGTCATACTACCACACTGTACTGTACATGTATTTACATGTGTCTCACTGAGTCTTGATACTGAGTGTAATGCAGGACATTCTTTAACACACACACACACACACACACACACACCACTGTGAGCTGCGGACATGATGACTGTACACCAGGTTCATATGCATAATATATATTTATAAAATCTGTCGCATTATAAATGATTACTCACTGATCACTGCAAGCCTCCCGACTCGTTTCGTCTGGCCCCGTGTCTGTCCTGAAGAGTCTTTTACTTTCGATATGCAGAGAGAAACAGAAAGAGTTCTGCAGCGGCTTCTAATTATCTGCTACCACCAGAGGGCGGTGTTGTCACTGTTCTACTGTATTAGTGTTCACGAGGCCTTCCGAAGCCTCATTAGCATAAAAAACGCCCCCAAATCACTATATAAGGTAAAAAGAACACGAGACTTGTGTATTTTTTAAGTGGGCGACATGGCAAAGGGGCAGAAACAGGCTGTCTGAAAACACAAAGCCTGTATCCCTCTCTCAGTGAAGAGTTCATATAGAGGGAGGGGCAGAAACAGGGTCTCTCATAGCAGGGGCAAAACAGGCTGTCTGGAAAATACACAGCCTGTCTCTCTCTCTCTCTCTCTCTCTCTCGGTTGAGAGCTAAAACTGGGGTATCTGGGGGCAATAACTGTTTTTCTACCATAGAAATACCCTAAATTACCTTACAGGTCGCTGCTTGTTGCATGGCATGACACACTGGAATTACATGATCTGTAGTACGAGAGCCTACAGGCCATTTCAGCTAATTTCCTCACAATCACATAATCTTCACTTTCTCATGTTGTCTTGATTGTAGAAGTTGTCTAGAGGAGATTATTATCACATATTATCCCATCTGAAAGGCAGTTCATGTTTGTTTTTGTTTTTTTACTTATTTGTAAACATACATTTCATTTATTTATATTAATTTATTTTATGTAGACACAGGCCTCATCTTTGCCTAGGCTAATCTAATGTATCCGTTTAGTGTCCCATTTTTCCTTCACTGCATTCGAAATCGCAGTATATTGCCGCGTGAGCAAAAGGAACATTCTAGAACATTAGCATACAGGCTTTAAACAAACCTTTATTATAATGTACCTTCATTTCTTTTGTGTCATCTGTCTGCACCTTCTGAGCACCAAAATCAGCGATGCTGTCAGTTACTCTGATATAACTGATGATCAGGTTACACTGTTCTATCATTAGGGCTTCCTGTGGCTAAATATTAGTCTCTCCTTCTAATATTGACCTTGTTTAAAATGTTTTTACTCCCAACCCCTTCCTCAGAACCTTGTCCTGGTCACTCTATGATCCTCATGATGCACTGTGTGCAGGTAACAAACTCCAGGTTCTCCCAGAAACAGATATACAGTACATACAGTATAGACATCGCATGATACTTTAATTTAATTATGTGATTTCTGTTGGCAACAAAATGATTTTTACTTTAGCTTACAGCTTTAATTAAATTACTAAATTATTATTATTTTTTTTATAAAGAATTACATTTTTTAAAGGATTAAAATTTTCAGGTTGTAAGAGTACAAAATGTTCAACATTCCAGTAAAGGTAGCACCATTGACTCAATCATTCATCTGTAACAATACTTAAAAGTTAAACACAAAACTGAGACATCCAGGTGTTTTTTCAAACTATTTATTTGATGGTTAGTTTCTCTTATAGAGAGTAACATAGCACATTAAATCATTGGTCTTCTTACGCCAGTATAACCGTAACATCCAGTATGGGAACACCTACAGCAACGCTTCATGGGGTGACACGGACACAAATACTGTTCAACTCATAAGCACCTCTAGGTGAAAGGAAAAACACACACACACACGCACTCACACACACAGATCACTACAGAGACTAGGTGGTCTTGTAGAGACTTTGTGGGATGCTAGCGCTTCAGCTATGACTCTTAAGTGCCTGGAAAAAAGAAGGAATGCGGTTCTCATCTGGGTTCGCCAGACTGACATTTACTCCTTGCTGTGCATGTGCAGCAGGAGGTCGGCGACACGATGGCTGTAGCCAAACTCGTTATCATACCTGTAATTAAAAATAAAAATAAAAATAATTAGTTACTATTTTATGAACCCATAATGAAGACTGAGTTGTTACTGTAGCAACAGTAAAATATTAGAACGGGCATGACAATATTAATAGAAACATGTGCCAACCAGGACGCAGAAACCTGAGGAGCTCTGTGTGTTGAAGGTGATTCGTGGCTCGCGCACTTACCAGGAAATGAGCTTGACAAAGTTGTCATTCAGGGAGATGCCGGCACCGGCGTCGAAGATGGAGGAGTGGGTGTCACCGATGAAGTCAGAGGACACAACCTGAACAAACAAACACAAGCAGTGAGCGCTCATGCTCTGGTGCACAAATCATCTCATTAGGCAAGTTAAATTATCATGTGACTCACAGAGTCCTCTGTGTATCCCAGAATTCCCTTCATGGATCCACAGGAAGCCTTCTTGACGGCCTCTTTGATGTCAGCGTAGCTGGCGGGTTTTGAGAGACGGCAGGTGAGATCCACCACGGAGACGTCGGCCACGGGGACGCGGAAGGCCATTCCGGTCAGCTTGCTGAAACGAAACAGGAAATACGTTCACAAGTTTGTTATGTTTAACAAAAAAGTGAAAAATAAAAATCTACACTCGTGTTCTTCCTGCTGACCCGTTTAATTCTGGGATGACTTTGCCCACAGCCTTGGCAGCTCCTGTGGAGGCGGGGATGATGTTCTGGTGAGCACCGCGGCCGTCGCGCCAGGCCTTAGCAGAAGGACCGTCCACTGTCTTCTGGGTGGCAGTGTAGGCATGGACTGTTGTCTGAAAGAGAGAGAGAGAACAAAATGGGAATAGTGTTTAAATTCCTTTATATGTAAAATACACTAAAATGTAAAGGTTTAACACCAAGAGTGTATAATGCAGTGAAAAAAACTAGAGTAGAGTAATGCACAAATCATGTGGGTTGAGATAAATACAATAAACACCAAATAATATCTGAGGTCCTTACCATGAGGGCCTCCTCGATACCAAAGCTGTCATGGATGACTTTGGCCAAAGGAGCCAAGCAGTTAGTTGTGCAGGATGCATTGCTGTCAGATACATCACCAGGCACCCGGGTTATTATTATTATTATTATTATTAATAACATTTAAAAAATCCAAAATACATGCACAGAACTGAAAAAGTCTAGTAATCAGTAATCATGTGATTTAGAAATCTGGTGTCTCTTGTTAGTTAAACGTGCGTTCAGGCTGATGCTCAGTCGCCCCCCCACCCCATGTTTAATCCGCTAATCTCACCTGACGATGGTCATGCTGGAGGGGTCGTACTTGTCCTCGTTGACTCCCTTCACAAACATGGGGGCGTCGGGGGAGGGGGCGGAGATGACCACGCGCTTAGCTCCACCCTGCAAGTGAGACTGTAGAGAACACACACAAGCACATGAAGATTTTTACACGTGACTCGAGGTGAAGAAATTCAGTTATGCTAAGAGTAAAGTTTTGCTGTGATGTGTGTTAAAAGAGGCTTACGGAGGCTTTCTCGATGCTGAGGAAGACTCCGGTGGACTCGACGACGTACCGAGCGCCGGCCTTACCCCATGGGATCTCAGCGGGCTTCATACTGAAAACAGATGGAGGAACAGGGGAAGGAGGAAAGGGTTCACAGTACAGCTAGGGCAACGTTTACAAAAAACATGGATTCGATCTCAAAATTTGCGTCCAAGATGATTTATAAAATGAAAATATGTAAAAAAAAATAATAATAATAATAATTTACAAAGCTGGTGGAGTGGTGTTGAAATTCAGGCTTTTGTTATAAACATAATCTCATTAAGTGAGTTAAATAAGATAAAATATAGAGTAAAAGTGACTTCAG
This sequence comes from Clarias fuscus, assembly GCA_030347435.1. Classification (NCBI taxonomy): domain Eukaryota; kingdom Metazoa; phylum Chordata; class Actinopteri; order Siluriformes; family Clariidae; genus Clarias; species Clarias fuscus. The sequence goes on along the minus strand of CM059226.1, from coordinate 24,495,118 downwards.
TTCTGGAGGACAGCTCATGCGTATGTTTTCTTGTCCTGACATGTTTTCTGTTCTGGCGCCAAACCTCAAAGTCGTGTAACAAAAGAGGAGGATTTACGACTCTTTGTACAAGCAGAGGGTAAAAAAAAAAAGTTGCCTCTACTACACACACACAAAGTCGTTTACCCAATCAGATTTTATGCCTTCTAAGCTATTCATGTATGTAAAACAGGGGTTTGTGTGTGAGAGCCTCACCACTGGAATACAGAGATAACTTGGTCATCGACGATGAGCTTGTCTCCCTCCTGACACACTTCTCCCTTGTAGCGTCCGTGGGTGGAGTCGTACTTGAACATGTAGACCTGCAGGAAAGCACATGTGTTCAAACATTAGTATGTGAGCCTACAACCTTGGCTCACACACTAATGCACGATGAGGTCAGGAGGTCAACCCTCACCATGTACTTCAGGTCAATGAAGGGGTCGTTGATGGCCGTGACTTTGATCCCTTTCTGCAGGCAGGCCCTGAGGACCAGGCGGCCGATGCGGCCAAATCTGACACAGCAAAAACACAACACAGAGTTAAAAACATACACACAACAGAAATTATGATGAACATTTGTTGCAGACGATGGTGACTGTCCTCACTCACCCGTTGATTCCAACGCAAAGGTCTGACATGGTTACGGTTTGATAGGTTGTTCTTGTAGAGGACCTGAAGGGAAAAAAAAAAACAATGAGAGGACATCTCAGATTATTTACTCCTCAATTTGATTTGAATCAGTTTGATAAAACACATCAATATTCATAAATCAGATTTTCCCCCCACACGTATACAAGTCTGCAACACTATCACAACAATTTAATTAGTTAAAAAAGACATTAAATGAAATCAGACCATCATTTTTTAAATTTATTTTTAATGGTTATCTGATTTATTCTGTTCAGATAGGCTAACCCATAGTTTTACTTGTCTGCAGAAAAAAAAAAAAAAAAATAGACCACTTCCTCTTTGGGGTGAATTACACTACATCTCTATACAGTATATCATGATATAAATCTAAAAATAATCACTTTGAAGCTTAAGAGGAAACAAACTGAAAGATCTGTAAACAGCTTTAATGGCTTTAGTTAAACAGTTAATGTACATTAACTTTTCTTTTAGAAAAGTGTCTTGTGAAGAAATTTATGATTAAATCGATATTACATGGGCGTGTCCCTGAGTGTACAACAAACAGGTCTTAAATTCATTCATTTATTAACCTTTGGAAGCCGTCTAAGCTCTATAATATTTTTTTAACCCTCTATTAAGAAATAAAATCCTGACGTGAGCCACTGAGCTTTTTTTAAAATAACTTTTGAGAGAGGATGTGATTTAAGTTTGTGCCCTAGGGGATCTCGCTGTTCTGACTGTCATTAGCATGCAGCGCGGGAAACTCTGTGAACTTTCAGGAGTTTGGCTTGAAATCAGATCTATTGTGTTTATTTCAAACAGAGAGAGGGGGGGAGAGAGAGAGAGACCAGAAACACAAACATGCTGCCAATGGCGACAGGACAGCAGTCTCAGAGACTCCATGCAACACTGAATTATTCCTTACAAGACTGTAATATGTAGCATGTAGTTTCTGCTGCAACAGGAAACAGGACAAACCGAAGAGAGACAGTTGGATATAAATTACGAGTCACGCCTATTTAAAAAAGAAAAAAAAAAAAGGGCTCCTGAATCAAGTCTCTGCATGTGAAAAATGCGTTACCATGTGAGAGTACGAGTTGCACAAGCTGAACTTAAACTAAACTGGGACTAAGACACATTTTCCCATATAAGGCATGCTGAAGAGAATTAATGCCTGTAAGAAAGAGCACAGGAAGGGGAAGGAGCTTCATCTAGGAAACCGGACGCAGTGTGTGTGTGTGTGTGCGTGTGCGTGTGTGTTCTACTGGTAGAGCAAATTAAACAGTCATGTGAGGGTGTGATGAAGGCAAGTTTACCACATCACCAAGAAACCACAAATAAGTGAAAGCTCATGGTTTGGAGATTGAAGTTAAAGCTTTATTTCTATCACCGGAGACTCTTTTTTAAATATTACATAAACACAAGTCTACTTAGAGAACTATCGAAGATTGGACATATCTATGTAAAGTGTCCGCCCTGTGAACAAGTGGTTGCTATGGAAACTGTACCACGTAAATATTAATGTTAATATAAAACTGTGATTTGCAGAGCTGATTCCAGAGCTGCCGGTCTAGATAATTAATCAACGTCTAATCAAATTCCAGAATTGTACAGTATTACTGTAAGCGAATCAAAATGTCCATGTCGTGATGCGCAAGTCATGCAACCGTTGACTCGCTCTGTTTCAGGATATTTCGACACTCTTACAGTTAAACGGAAATCCTTAGAGGAGAGTTCAAACAGTGTAAAGTTTGTCATAATCATCTAAAATCTAACTCGTCTATTTAAAATAAAAGACAATGTCTCTGCTGTTTAAATGTTTTTAGCTGAACAAACGCAACAAATTAGTTATGCGAGGCAAATAGTTTTTAACAAATACAAATAAAAGAACATAAAAAATACAGTTGTTGAAAATGCTGCTGTCGTCTCTCCATCTTCAGTAAAAATGACACATAAATACAACGTCTGCTGCTGCGCATCGCCTGAACTGTAAGTGTGACCTCTTGTGGTGTAGAAGTTAGTGGACATGTGAGAAATCTTACGCAAAACAAACATACTGGCTAACACATTTTTTTAATCAGTTTAATTCTTTACTCAGATTAATGATGAACATCCCCATGGAGAACATTCCCACAAGTAGAACACAGTCATTTTCTTTACTCATATGTGGCTATAGGATGTTAATCGGATGTAATCTAATTAGTGTAAATTGTTTTGCATTTGATTGTATGAACAGTTCTACAGGCTGGAAAATCAGGAAGCCGAATCCACCGAAATATGGCACAGCAGCTCAGAGACATGAATAAGGGTGAATATGTAGAGTGTACGATACAAAAAATCTCAATGTTATGTAGCTTTATGTTTAATGCTCGCTGACATTTTAGACACCCTGGAAAATTCTGACAAAGTTCTCGTCCAAAATTGGACTGGGGTTAGACTAATAATCCCCCCCCACTTTCTTTTTAAATGTATCTATAACTGAAACAAGTTGTTCAATAACCTCTTTCAGGCCGAGTCAAAAACAAATCACTGCTGCAACTGCTCGGCTTTTCTCTCAAATCGTTCTTGCATCTGGCTTGGTGTAATGAAGAGACACACCAATAATCTAACCCAGCAGCATAATCCTCATCCCTCAAGTCCTTTCATTCTGCATCCTAGTGCATGTAAACAAGAATAATGTGAGGTCTAACACATTCAGTGTACTGCTGTTACAGGACAACAATCTACACCGGGAGCTGTGATAAACCACCGTCTCTGTGTATTTTAGGTTTAATATCTGGCCAGGGGAATGAAGAATGTCCAGGGCTGCAGTGTCCCTTCCTAGCTTTGTTCTCTTCTTTTCCTTCTCCTGTTCAGTTTCATATTCAAGTTCACTACAAGAAGCAGTATAAGGTGAGACGATGTGAGGAGACGAGATCTCAGCCTGGACTGCTGTCAGAGAACCTGAGGACCTGTTTGTTGAATAAAACAGGACTAACAGGTTCTTCAAAACGAGTGGGTGAAATAACTGAGTGTTGACAGAAATGGGACGGGGGCACTAACAAACAAGAGATGTGTTCTAGCGTCCCTCCTCTGAACAATGACACCGGATCGTCAGCTCTGCACAGTACACTGCACAGTACACTCGACTGTTGCATGAGCCTGACTGTGGCAAAGGCTATTATTAATATAATAGTATTATTATTATTAATAATAATAATATATTATTTGGACACAAACAAGAATAATATTTAATAGGTTTCCTGTGCAAAAGAAAAGTATGATTCCTGAATTATCCACACAAGCAATTGTCTCTCATTAATGCTAAAAATTAAATTAATTTAAAAAATAATACAGTTTATAAGACAATTAAATTAACAAAATTGGCATTTTTATATTTAAGTGCACCTTCTGTAGCAATGGGTGACAATACCTAGATTTCATAATCCTTAAATAATTTATATTATTCACATTACATTTTTACACTTAACTGTAACCGTTAAATCCTCCAATGTGACTAAACTCATACTGTATGTATTGTATGTGAGGTAAAACATGACCAATTATACCTATTACTTTAGATTTAGATTACTTTATTTTACTTATTTTCTGTAATTACATTACTTGTGTATATATTCTGAAAACAATTTAGGGGAAAAACTGATGTTAGGGGATTTTGTAAGTTTTTTTTATTTCCTTCATTTTATGTGGTTATCCCCGTCCACCCCCATCCTCCCCAAATCCCAGGGCAGAAATAAGCCTCTCCCTCTCTGTTGAAAAACAAACAAAAACATTTCAACCATTCATTCATTACAAAAGTAAAAATAATCAAGAAACTGGGTTGGCTTTGATGAGATAAATACTTGTCAGTGTTTAAATTACTGTTTCACAGACAGCAGCTTTAGAAAAAAAAAGAAAAAAGAAAAAAAAAAAAAAACACAGGAGAGACACATGAGAAACATCTGTGTCAATCCCCCTCTAGTAAAGTTCCTCAGTGCATCTGGGAAAGTTTTCCTAGAGAAACAAAGGTGTTCACTTTGTCTCTGTCACCTGGCCATCCTTCACACTGAGACTATGTGAACTAATTTGGGAATAGGTTTGTATCCAGGGAGGGGTCTGGCAGCCATTTTAAAGAGGTGCTGTGTCATGCTGTGGCCATTTACACACCTCTATACCTCCGGCATTAAAAAAAAAAAAAAAAATACACCCCTCGGCATCTATTCAGGAAGTGCACCATGACCACATCTACACCTTATTCACGATACATTCGCTTGAGTCATTACCAAACCTTAATTAGTGTGTGTGCAAGTGTGTCATAAGAGATACACATATAGAGAAGGAACATGTGTGTCATCATGCTCCTACAGCATTACTAAACTTTCCCTTTCATAAACCCCTCTCTGTCTCAGTAATTTTCCACCAGAGATCTCACACCAGGATGCGACTCACACAGCGCACACACCTTAGAAAAACACACATGTTCATACTGTAAAACTGAACAGCACAGAGACACAGACTCTTTCACTGAGCTGCATACGTGCCCCAGTCTCATGCTGCAGTGCGGTCAATAAGCCCAAGGACACGACAGGGACGCGGCTAGCCGATGTAGACATGTTGCTGTGTCATCCTGCACACCACACCACATCTGCAGACTCTAATAATACTTGATATACTCTCTCTCTCTCTCCATACTGTGTATATATATATATATGTTGTATATTTATATGTCATAACAGTGCACTGAGGCTGTAATAACACTATGCATTAAAAATGAAGAGAATTCAGAGAAAAATATTTGACTCTTACGTCCATTATTCATTATTAAATATTCTTCTATATATATTATGTATGTAATACATTGCTTAAACAGTTTGTGCTCGATGTAAATAATAATAATAATACTAAAAATAATTATACCATGAATAAAAGGTGATAATGATATATCCCATATATTAAGGAGTATAATATATCCTGGTTATTTTTTTTATAAATGATCATTTCATGCCTGACAAACCAGCACGAAAATCAAAAGAAATAAAAAAAGCAAAACGGTTCATGAATCTGAATCAAAATCACGAATCGAATCAAAGCTTCATTTAAACCTAATCGTTTTTATTGACATAATAAATGGTTAAAAGCAGCTCGAAATATGTTCTTATATACTTTCTGTGCCTTAGAATCAGCGATAGTTATGATTATGAAGCAGGATAAAATATTAAATATATAGGTTGATTATAGAGGATAAACCACGCCCCCTCGGAAGATCCGCCTCATCCTGGTTACAGTTTGCATCAGCATCAACCTTACCTGACATTCAGCACGTACACAGACTGCACCATTTAAAGGCACGAGTCAGACTGTAAACCCAGAATTCGCTACAAATCTCACATACAAGCGATTCCATCGCGACACAAGCGGTCACTTTATATAACTAGGATAAACATATATTATTTTACCCATCGGTTATCCTAACACGTCCCTTTAAACGTGCAGTATTCAGACCTGAATCCCTGGCCTCGTCGCAAATGACTCCTAACTCGACGTTAAGTGCACTAAGCAGGAAATCATAGTGTGCGCTGCGTGAAACACGCTTTAAGTGCGCATGCGTTATGGAACCGGTGTTTTTTATTTTATTTTTTTGAGACGCGCACACCCGAACCATCATCTCGTCTTGACCTTGACGGTGATGCTGACCTTCATGGCGGAATGCGGAAGCCTTATACCGGCGTGATGCATGCTGCGAAAAACAATTCTTTTAGTATTTAGCCTTGTCGCGGTTTGTTAACACTTTAGTATCACTACCATTATCATAATGAGGAAGAAATTACAGTGTACACGTTGTACTGACAGCACACACAACTGTGATGTACCTGTTGACTAACTTAATAATTATTATTTCTGCTAATAAAGAAAATAAGCTTATAAAGCGTTCTCCCTGCGTCATGTCTCATGGAACAGTCTGGAGAGACGATGACGCAGCGCGTGCTCATTTACTAGCAGCTCGCGACGCACACCAGACAACCAATTTTCTTTTTTTTTTCTCCGTTTTTCCTATTGATATTGGTTTTTACCAGTTTATTCATCCTTTATACATGAAATGTATTTTAAACCCAGTGCAAAGTTACTTCGGCACTTGGTTTTAATGAATGAATATCACCTTCCTCATTCATTTTTCTGCATTTTGTTTTTTAGCTACCCATAAGTTAATCAATCTATCAGCAGCTAGCATCCTTTTACCTCAGTCTTCCTCAGCAACATCAGATAAAGCCTAACAGCTTTCCTCGCTGGTTATATAACCAACCCTTGAGGTAAGTTGCGTCCTTGCAACCGAGGCCTAATCGCAGCACGAAGTGCATATATTCTTCCTCTTTTTACTTTTTTTTAAACAAACTTTATGAAGATTACCTCAGTTCTTTTTTTGTAGCCCTAGCAGAGAAGATTAATTACTCTAGAAAGTCAACTGAAAGATTATTAAAAGAGATCATACGCGGAGAACTGACTTACCTCCTGCTTTCGGTGATGCTGAAGCTACACTGCACCGCTTCCGTCTGACGCACCCCTTTTATATACTGGGCACGCGCACGGCTCAGATCTCCCTGGAAACCTGACGTAAGTAGGCACTTCTTAAAGTGGGCACGAGCGGACTGTCACGGATGCCATGGAAACGGCGTGAAGAGCAAAAGAACGATGAGAAAGTCCCGTTCACTTAATGAATATAACACACACGCAAACTAATTGTTAGGTAAATGTAATTTGTCGTAAAATCTTTATCGATGCTTGATACACATTTGAAGATTATTATTATTATTATTACATTTTGGTGTATGACCTAATTTATTCTTTTTAAACATACAGTTTCCTTTAGCAGTCCTAAAAAGAACGTCGTTTATGACTGCTTCCCAATTTGCTTCCTACTTCCTGTATAAGTGCCCTAAATAGGGCGTAATCTAAGACGTCCTCTACGTACCCTACATAGGGCGCTACGTTTGAGATAGGACGCCATTTTGCAGCAGCATCTTTGGCGTCACGTGACCCCTGGTTGCGGATACAGGCAACGTGCGAGATAGAATGTAGCTCGCGCTTCATTCCGCTGTGATGACGCGGTGTGCATAAAGGCGTGCGCGGAGGAATGGTGCATTGTGGTCGAAAGCTGTAAAGAGGTTCAAGCTAATGTTGCTAACTTACACTGAGGGAAATGAATAAACATAAAGATGAACCTACCTAAAATAACAATCTAACAGAGAGTGAAATAAAACTACACATATGTATTTGAAGCACCCTCCTTTAATATATCAGTGTAATAAATAATCTGATTTCGAGAACGTTCATAATTATATATAACTACTACATTATTGTATTTACACTACTGAAGGGTTTAGAAGATTTTCACACATTCAATCACCCATAGTCTCCAGGGTGGTGGGAGCTGAGCTGGAGGCTATACCAAGAGACATAAAGTAGTGCACAAAGCAGAGCACACACACACACACACACACACACACACACATACTTCAGACAAATTGGGAACTCAAATTAACCTAATGTGCATATCTTTGGACAGTGGAAGGAAACCGGATTACTTGCAGAAAACCCACCAAACACAGGGAGAACATGCAAACTCTGGACAGGGTGCCAGTCAATCCCAGTACACACACACCCACGGGCAATTTGGAAATTCCAATTAGCCTAATCTGCATGCTTTTGGACTGTTGGAGGAAACTGGAGTACCCTTAGGAAACCATCCAAGCGCGGGGAGAACACGCAAACTCCATGCACGCAGAACCCGAGGTGGGAATCGAACCCAGGAGGTGTTAACCATTAAGCCACCGATCCACCAGTACTAAAAGTTTGTATAGTGAGATTTTCCGTGCCTTCTTTTATTCCTTCCAATACAATTCCCACTGAAAGGTAGGAACATATGAAAATATGTACTGTACGGTATGTATGTGTGTATGGAAGCCTGAAGCAATTAAAACCTCCACATATTGTGTTTATTTCTTTCTTTATTAATAAAAGTAAATAGTCAGATACAGGGATCATGTGAGACTAAATCTAGTCAGTTATGTTTTTAAATAGGACTACATGAGCAATTATTTTAGGGAAAAGAATATCGGTATCAGATATAAAACAAAATAATTCAATATTCAGTCGAGTCACTGAGTCGAGTTGATTTTTCAACATCCAATGCTGACTCCCTTTCAGTAATACAACTCCTGATCCCACCAGCCTGTTAAAATAACACACAAGCAGAACATTAGTCTTGCTTTGGTAACTACTTTTAAGTTAAATGGAATTCAAATAAAAATGAAGATAAGGAAGACTCACTGCCTGGGTGTCTTCTCACGCCTAGTTTTCTTATTTCATCATAAACGAAGATCAGAATGCCGTACGGCAGCGGCACAAACCACCACTGCACCCTGGAATGGAAACAGAATCGACACGGGTGTCTACAAATCACTGTTCATCTACATTTTATCACATGTACAGGCAATATTCTAGAACATGAGAATGTACTGTATATATCATCAAAAAGAAAAACCTTATAGGCATGAAGTTGAAGATGTTTGGCATCCCAGGACAGTAACACAACAAGTTACCGAGACACAGCTGGAAGACTATCGCAGACACAAGCACCTTGTTTCTGCACACATTATAAATAATTATCATATACTGTAATAATCATAACATCTCAGCAGCTCTGATATTAATCGCAGGTTTATATCAGAGCTAATGGACTTGTTTTAATAGTGTACATAGTTTTTATAGCAGCGGTTCATTCACTGGAACTTGTACTGGGAACGCAGCACCATACATGGATTGAAAATGTGAAATTGTTGATATGGTCTTCAAGAGTGGATAAAAAAAGAGTCTGGCGAGAGAAGGACTTTTGTAGTCGTAACGTTATATGTAAGTAATTATACCATTATGGTGTGTCATTTAAAATAAAATAAAATGAAATAGTTTGAGGCAGAAGACAAAAAAAAAAAAAACATGATGTCACAGTAAAATAATCAACTTCAGGGTGGTAACAGTGAGTCACTAATGATTTTAGCGACCTACAGTAGTAACCCAGTGTAAGGATCTGTTCAATAATGGAAACCACAAAGCACTTTTGTAAATCGCTCTGGATAAGAGCGTCTGCCAAATGCCTAAATGTAAAATGTAAATGTAGTGACACCTCGTGGCAGAAGCTTGAGTTATAGCTGAGAACTAATTGGCTAAGACAGACTGGAGGCTGATCCAGAACTGAAGAGTTATCATTTTTGGTCTGATTTGTTGTACATAGAAATCTAGACTAAGTTGTCTCCGGTGCATGCAGCTGTCATTCCATATAAATGTGGGTTTTTTCTTAAGGATTCACTGACCTGAAGAAGCCCTGCTGGAAGACAGAGAGACGACGAGTTTTCCTGATTAACACATCAGAAATCTGGCAGACCTCAATACTGACGAAGAAGACGGTGTAGCAGGTGTACTCCTGATACAGACGCTGACTGAATGTCTGTCAAAGAAAATAAAGGTCACATATTTTGTTTAGATCATTTGGATTAGACAGTGTGTTTAAGTTTCTGCTTTATATTAACCACATACAGTAGTTCCTGATAAAGTATAGTGGTATGGATTTACTGTTGGAGATTGATTAGAGCAGGATGTAACACTTGTTACAGGACTAATAAGTCTTTCAGGTGTCACCGGGTGGAAATGAGTTTTATATAGAAGTCGCACTTCTTAGGATAAGGATAAATGATTGCACATTTAATAAATGTCACAAAGCTGGCTAATTGCATGATCACACTGCTGCTCATGCTCATGTAACACACTCAGAGGAAAGAGCTATCAATCCTTCACTGCATACAGTACATGAGCTCTCATGAGGCCTGTGATTGGCTGGTGTCACTGTGAATGACAGGGGAGAGAGTGTAAACCCCTCCCATCCACAGAGCAGTTGTTGTTGTGAACAGCACGTACCTACAATTTCAATTTATTTTCAATATTCCAATTTACACATCTTACTTATTGTATATTGAAATTAGCTAAATAACTAAGACATATCTTTTTAAACTTGAAAGTTTGAAAGACAAATCATTCTCAGAATGGGTTTAGTAAAGATTTTAATGATTTTAACCAAAAGGATTAAGTTCACCCTGAGACTAATCTAGTTTTACCGACCCACTCCTGTCCGTAGCTGTCCTGCAGGTCCTGCAGTCTGACGTCTTCCCACTGAGAGCGGAGGCCCACGCACAGCAGGGGGTACCAGCCCTCCTGAGCCATCGCTGTGAAGTAATCTGTGAATCCTGCGAAAGACTGGATCGCTCCTGAACGCAGGAAACACACCCCACATTGAGAAACACATACAGTACACAACTAAAACAGAAAGTCAGTGCCGATATTAGGAGCCTGGATACCGATCTGAAAGTACGAGTAGACGGCGAGCGCTTCGTTCACCAGCCGGTCCCTGCGAGGGTTCCTTGGTTTGAGATGCATGATGTCGCTCTCGGCTTTCTCGTAAGCCAGTGACACAGAGGGGAACTGAGAGAAGAAAGGTCAGAGGTCAGAATGAAGCATGCAGGACTTTAACATCACAAATGAAATGAGGGTGGCGACAGTGCGAACTCACAATGTCTGTTGCGAGCTCGATGAACAGGATGGTGATGCAGCCAAGCGGCAGGGGCACGCTGACCGTGATGTAGATGAGGTACGGGGTCAGCTCTGGAATGTTCTTCGTCAGAGTGTAGGCGATGGATTTCTTCAGGTTGTCGAAAATGAGACGACCTACACGGCAGAAGGAGTTCAAATAAAGTTACTTACTGGTTGATTGGTAAGGGTCTCGCCTGCCATGTGGAAGCCACTTCCAGGGCACCATAAGTGCCCGGCCCAACCCCGGGTTAATGTGGGGAGGATTGTTTCAGGAAGGTATTTGGTGTTAAAATGTGTGAGTTGTGTGGATGAGATGATCTGCTGTGGTGTGGGGTCTGGAGCCTATCCTAGGAGACCTAGGCCACGAGATGGTGTACACGCTGGACGGGGTGCCAATCCATCATAGGACACACGCACATACACACACACTCGCATGCTCATTCCCACTACGGGCAATTTGGGAACACCAGTGGGCCTAATCTGCATGTCTTTAGAATGTTGGACGAAACCGGAATATCCGGAGGAAACCCAGCAAGCACGGGGAGAACATGCACACAGAGGATGGAATCAAATTCGAACTGTGGAGGTGCAGGGTGACGGTGCTAACCACTTAGTCACTGTCCCACCAAATTGAATTGAACTGAATTTAATGACTTTTTTAATTGCTTTCACTCACCCTGTTCAACTCCAGTTACAATAGATGCAAAGTTGTCGTCCAGCAGGATCATATCTGCTGCGTTTTTTGCAGCATCAGAGCCGGCGATGCCCATCGCAATACCGATATCTGCCTTCTTCAGAGCCGGAGAATCGTTTACTCCATCTCCTGTTACTGCCACGATGGAGCCCTGACATGAACAGTTAGATAAACTCCTTATCATTTATATCAACATGCTGTCTTTTACGCATTATAAACATGTGCATGAGTAAGATCATGTGCAGAGACTTTGGTTTTAACTGCATGTATCTATTACAAGTACTGTAATATCCTGGTATTATTTTCAGAATTTATGGATCTCATTAAACATTAACGAGTCTCTCTGGATCCGAAAGAGAACACACACAGCGTATTGAGAGCGTATCGATGTAGTTGGGAATGCTGTGATGCATCCGTCTCTAAAGTGGTGTATATGTTCCACTGAGGGCTCAGAAAACTTTTATATCTTCACGTTTATGCAGCACTACACCCTACGTAGTGTCCAATACGTTGTTGTGTAGGATTTTAGGATGTATTGACAGGTGTCTAGCCATGCCTTCTTTCCCTGGTTAGATGGATGAAGGTGCTAGAATGAGGTGTGAAGCATGGTCATTGGTCTCACCAGACGCTGGCAGCTCTCCACGATGATGAGCTTCTGCTGGGGAGACGTGCGCGCGAAAACCATCTCTGGGTGATTCCTCAGAGCTTCATCTAACTCTTCGCTGGTCATGTCCTTCAGCTGACCTCCGTTAATAACACAAGCACGAGCGTCTCTGTCGACCAAAGTGAGGATGATTGATGAATTTAGCTTAATCCTAACACCAGTCTAATCTAATCTAATCTAATCTAATCTAAAAAAAATTATCTGATCTTACTCAAATCAAACAAAAACTCCATTATAATGCACATAACCCATTTTGGCTGGCTACTTGATTCGATTATTTTTATAAAATTGTTATTTATAGACTGAGGTTTAAATTTTTTAAACAAAAACCTGACACATTTTTTATACTCTTTTAATGATTTACAAAATTTACAGTCATGTCAATGAAATTGGGCTTCCAGTTTACGTACTAAAACATAACACAATGTTTTTGTGACAAGGAAAGATGTCTTCATGTGCCTAGAAAAAGAATATTCCAGGTGTATTGCATTCAGGCTGCAACTTCAGAATTATTGGCACCCTTTAAGAGGAGTTTTTTTAAGAGGAGACATATTATTATTATTTTTGGGACTTTACAGGTTACTTGTGGTGAGAAACGTGAAGAATGTGCACATGCACAAAGGATTCAAGCTAGTATAAATAAAATGTTGCAACAATGTTGTCGTGTCTTCACAGTGCCAGTTCTTTTAGTAGTAGAGTATTGCACTAGTCTCTAAATAACATACGCAACAACTGTGCAGCTTCTAATCTCACACCGTGCATGCCTTGTCTCTGTTATTTAGTCATGTTAATTTTGAAAAAAAGGGTGCCAATAATTATGGACCTGAATATAAACAGCTTGGAAAGAAGTATTCTTTCCTGTAATGTTTGACCTTTCGCAGTCTGACCGTATTAGCGATGCGCTGCTACAGTATGATGACGTGATGTGGTATGTCTGATATGTTTCTGAGCAGGTATAAGTTGTAAACATACTGTAAACATACAGTACTGGGGTCAGAGTGCAGGGGCAGACAGGGTTAAGGGCCTTGTGAGTCGTACTGTACTTTACCTCTTCTTAACCTGCTCTACAGGGATGCGCAGCCTGGTGGCGATGTCCTCCACCGTCTCACTGCCCTCTGATATGATGCCCACGTTCGCAGCGATCGCCTTTGCCGTGATGGGATGGTCGCCGGTAACCATGACGACCTGCAAATGAAAGTGGTATATGAATTGTCAATGAATTTTCATACATATTATACATTATTCATATAATAATTATTTGATTTACTTACAATGCACAGAGTAAATTCTAAATATAATGTATGATATAATTTACATTTATCAACATAACAGGAAATTATTAGGCTGCACCTAATTTGTTAAATGTATTTAAAATAACTGATTAAATATCTGTCAATTTCAAATATCACAGTAAAAGAAATCAAGGCTGTAGTCCAGCTGGTTATTACTCGGATTTTTCATATTATTATAGAAGCGGCCGTACCCGGATGCCAGCCGTACGACATTTCATCACAGCGTCAGGGACGGTGGCGCGAGGAGGGTCGATCATGGAGATGAGGCCGACGAAGCAAAGGCCAGACGTGGGGAAGTTCATTTCGTCAGTGTCGAAGCTGTAGCCACGAGGAAACTCCTTCTCGTTCAGGTACACGTGGCAGAAACCTGACGAGTTAATAATAATAATAATAATAATAATAATGTTTGAGTAAAAAAATTTATTAGAAAAAAACATACAGTGTTTATTTATTTCTGTGTATAAGCATGTGATTTATTTATTTGCTGATTGAGATTTCCATGAATGGAATTCAAATTTGTCAGAAAATGCGTGAATCCAATTTTGTTAAAATTCAGATTTTACAATATGTATATGTAATATTTACTTTTTATTGGAAAACCTCATATTTTCATACCAGAGCCTTTATTATTATTATTATTATTATTATTATTATTATTATTATATCATCATCATTATAAATTATACTGATTTCATATATTTATTACTGGTGATGTTTGTTTGTGGAAATTGAATAAACAGTCATGGCCTGGGCAGTTTCTATTCCCATGTTTACAATAAAACTCTAAAATGTAATAAACATTATGACTGATATGTTTTAATTAAATTGATTAGTGATATAAATATTAAACAGTGATTATGATGTGATGATGTGAGAGTAATCAGACCATTAAATGAAATAAAACGTTATCTGTTGTATGTTTAAAAAGGTCACAGTGTGACACTGAACCTAATCGCTATAATCTGTCGGTGTAAAGAGTAAATGAGACAGAAGGCAGCGCTCCGCTCCGTCTCACCCAGCACTCTCTCTCCCAGTCCTCCCAGGTCCATGTACGCGGTCTGGAAGGCTTCTTTCCACTGCTCGTCCAGTGGCAGCTCCTGGCCCTTGATCAGGATGGTGGAGCAGCGCTCGAGGATCCTCTCTGGCGCCCCCTTCATCACCATGAAGTAGCGCAGGTCCAGAGGGTCCTCCAGCTCGTGTATTGACAGCTGCTCACCACAAGGGGGAGACAATGAGCTCGCAAATGAGGGACTATGTGCACTAGATGTGACGTATTTGGGGAATTTAAGGCCAAATGTCCTTTCAGAGGACATCTCACTGCATTCTGGGTTCTGACCAGGAAATTTAAATGAATTATCTATAGCAGCAGCCCTGAGAAGTAAAACTCACATTCTAACATCTTATCATTTCTACAGCTCACTCTCATGGTCTTGTGTTTATAGCTGCTATAATGTAAGTGAGAACAGCGAAAAGCAATACTACAGCGGTACCTTGGCATACAAATCCCATCTATTTGCATTTTTTTTTTGTTATGGATTAATGTCTATTAATTTCATATTTGACTTCATTTACATGTCCTTTCTAAATGTTGTAATTGTTTTTATATACAAAAGTATGATTACAGTGTTGGAAACTGGAAATATTGGTAATAATTTTGGGTGGCCAGAACGGATTATCTGCATTTACATTATTTCCTATGGGAAAATGCATTTCGCAATAAGAACCCTTAAGAACCTTAAGAACATGTGTGGGATGAATTTTTATAAAATAATAAAATCACCTTCACATAGTAAGAGTAATTCTGATTAAACACACCGCCCTGTCATTTATTATTTTTCTAGGACAGCATGACACACGCAGTGTTTCGATCGTTTCTGCCCAGTGCAAAACAAATCCGATACCAAACTGGTCCCAAAATCATCATAAACATGTTGCCATGGAAACGGTGATCCGCTGTAATAGACAAATCTTCATAGTTTTTTTATTCTAAGAATAATATCGGGTCATTTTAGGACCCTAATAAAATAATTCTTTAACAAAAATTTTACAGTGTATTTTACAGTATTCTAAAACATATTTATTAATAAAGTGGATTTTTTTCACCTTTTGGAAAGTAACAAATGTTCTGATCTCGATCTTACCTGAAACTTGTTGGTGGAGTTGAACGGCACCTCACATAACTTTTTGAATCGCGCTCTGTAGTCTATGATGTTTCCGATGGTTAACTCTGTGAACTTTAGCAGCGCTGTCTCAGAAGCATCGCCCACCACTTCTCTCTGCACAACGTAGGAGTTCATTATAATTAATATAAATTGTCTTAAAAAAACAACAACAACAACAACTGTTAAACAGATGCAAACTGTAATATGATACAGGATTTATAATCAACATCTTGACATCCTGGTCATTAAATTAATCTCACAGTTACAATTACAGTGATTGTGTATCGCTAAAGCTAATTCCTTATCTCATTTGTAATAATAAAGAATAAAGCTCATTGATGTGCCTGATTTATATCACCCCTAATCAACCTTTTGCACGATGCAAATTTAGCACACTGTATTTTCCTCACCTTAGGGATCGCCACTGTCTCCTGATTGGGTTTGAAAAAGGCCCGATTGCACAGACTCGCAACTCGTCCCAGCGACCTCCACGTCTCCGAGGACTGGTCGAAACTCTGACCTGGATGAACGCAGTGATGTATTACTATATTGTCCGCTCCAGAATTACTGGCACGGTAAATAAAATTAATTAAAGATAATTTCGGATGAAAACGTTTTCGACCCTGTAAGATTTTGGCATAAACATGAAATAAGGCATGTTGTTTTTGGGTTGTTGTTGTAACTGTAAGGATGATGCAGACATAAAAGTTAAAATCGAAATTCAAACTGTTCATGAACGAAACCAAAAGCACTGGTGAAGATTCATTTATGTGAAAAATATGTGAAGGACATAAAAATCCCATGATCTCTATCCTTCAGACTGCAGCCCTGTGTGACCTTTAGTTTGATTAAGAGGTGTTTCAGTGCCACTTTACATTGATTGTCTGCTCGTGTCTCTTTCTTTTCAGCTCTGTGTCAGCCGTGTTTCTTCCTTAATTATTACGAATGGTCACATGACTAAGCACGCCTTTCGGAAATGTCCAGAAATGTTCCTGAAAATTTTGCATATTGAAAAACATCCAGTTTTCTCATTTTAATATACTTATTTTTTGGGTGATTTGTCATGCTAGATGACTAACTAAATCATAGTATAAAACTGAGTTACAAGTTTTTGCCACACTAAACTTTAAAATGTAGACCAGCCATTCCCAATTTTTACAAAGCTGTAGCCCAGTTTGAGAGTGAAACAAGTCAAACACGACTAAGATATAAATGAAGAATATCATGTTTTTCAAATTCCATATTTTATCAGTTCTGGTAACTATATATATGGAAATACTTAATCAAATTTATTTTATGGAAATTTGAAAAATCATTACAGATTTGAAAATCAAAATCTTTTTATTTATTTTTGTTGTGAATCACTGCTCACTTGCAGTACCCGAACGGCACACTAGAGGGTGCCGCGCTCGCACAATTTGGGAAACACTGGTTTACAGGCTTTAAACACTAAACACACAGTTATAGAAAATGCAAACTGAAGAATATCAATATAATCTGCTGTATTAGGGAAAACTTTGGGAAAACTGATACAGAGAAATAATAACAGCATTAAAAAGGATAGTGTAACCTTCCCCCCCCCCCTTTTTTTTAAGAGCCATTAATCCTTTAACTTTTTAGGGGTGTCAATAATTTTTATTAAAGAAAGTTCTATTAGACTATCAAAAAATTAGAAATGTAAAAAAATCCTATCATTAATAAAAAAGGAAATTTTCAGACAGATCTTTTTACATATCTTTTTTTCTTTTTTCTTTTTTAAGGGTGCTAATAATTCTGGAGCTGATTCTAGACCTCACGGTTCAATGTACTGTAGTTATGGTTTAGGCCTATTGGGAGGCTCTAATGACAGAATGTTTTGAGATCGCATTCCTCACCTGACTGATCCTCGGTTGTGTCTGCAGCGTGGATCATGTTGTCGAACCACAGGTGAGCCACGGTCATACGGTTCTGTGTCAGCGTTCCCGTTTTATCCGAGCAGATGACGGACGTAGAGCCCAGAGTCTCCACGGCTTCCAAATTCTTCACCACGCAGTTCTTCCTGGCTAGACGTTTGGCCGTCAGGGACAGACACACCTTTTACACAGAAATACACAGTTTACACTGTGATGCCATATAAACATATGAATATCCAATATATAAATTTAATTAATTATTAATTTATGAACATAATAGCTTTTTATGTTCCATGAGTTTATATTACCTGCAGCGATTATTTGCATGGATAGCTGTGTAAATATTTACTGCTCATATTGGCGTAATGGAGGCAGTGTTCAGGACATTTTGACTTTGGAGTGCCAAGGTGAGATAAAGCACCATATAAACGGACATTTTAAATGTGTTTTTGAGAAGGAACATGACCTCCATCTCTCCTTTCTATCATTAATATCGCTGTTACTTGCAGTTCAAAATGATATTTATGGAGCATTTATAAAAAGAATTCACAATTACACTGCCAGAAAAATAAATACGAATATGATTTTGAAACACAGGTACATTGACACCGGATGGGAATATTTCATTTCATATCAGTAATTATTTAACACATTAAAAAAAAACAACAACAACAAAACTATCATTAATGCCAACAGTGCACAGTTTCTAGCTAAATGTCACTTTAAACCCCCCAGACCAGCAGAGGGCGCCATCATTTTCAAAATAGACGTGTCTCATGCAGTTGAGTGGTGTCCAAAGAGTATGCATTTAAAAGTAACATTAAAACTAACAAGTAGCAGTTATGAAACTAGTCATTTATAGAAGATTAGAAAGACGCTATGCTAATCATACAGAGTTCATATTTATCATTAAAAATGCCATAAAACTCCAAAATCTGTTGAAAAAACCCTAAGACTGTAGTGATCAATTGATCCTCAGACAAACTCAACTTGTCAGCTTTCTTGCTTCTTTTTGTTGATGTAATTGCGAAAGGTTAGTGGCTTACGTGTTAGCTACAGTAGCTAGCATCTACAGAGAGAAATGTTCAGCTAAAACACATTACATTTTACCAGTGAAAATGTGTCCAGGTATTATTTTTATTTTTTCGTACTTACCGTAACAGTAGCTAACAGTCCCTCAGGCACGTAAGCCACCACGATAGCCATGAAGAAGATCATGGCCTCCAAGAAGGCGTAACCGATAAACATGGCGACCACGAAGAAGGTGAAGCCGAAAAAGATGGCCAAGCCAGCGATGATGTCGACGAAATGCTCGATCTCGATGGCAATCGGGGTTTTCTCGTTGCCCACTCCTGAGGCCAGACTGGCGATGCGTCCGATGATGGTGCGGTCACCGGTGTTGATGATAATGCCTGTACCTACACCTGTAGGGGGGGGCGGGGGGGGGGGGGGGGGGGGGGGGTTTGTATGCTGTTAGTAATCACTTGATATGCTGCTCCTGGGTTGTTTATGAGCTAGTCGCTCATTGCAAACATACAGTACAGTATACAGCGCTATCTATCCAGAAACCTCTGTAGTCCAACTAGGGGCCATAGAGGCCAGTGGTCACTACTGTATTTATTCCCATTTTTGTCCATGGTAGGACCGCCGGCAAATTTTGGAATGCTAGTTAGCCTAATCTGCATCTTCCCAGACTGTTTGACCTGAGAGACCTGAGTACCAGGAAGTAATCCACCAAGTAAGAAAGGAGAACATACAAACTTCATGCACACAGACTCCATGGGAATCAAACCTGGACCATGAGGTGAAAGGCAACATTGCTAACCACTAAACCACTTTGCCACCATAACACTGTGCCTATACTGTATGTGTTACCATTTGCATGAAATACACTGCGTGTTACCCTCTAAGCAAGTTGTGGAGAAGAAGGCGATATTGCGGGTCTCCAGTGGACTCTCGTGTGTGCACTCGGGGCTCCTGGACTGAGGCTCTGACTCACCAGTCAGAGAAGAATTATCCACCTGAGGACAGGAAATGAGAATAATGGGATGTTGTGTGTCTGCTTTCAGGTCAGATCTAAGCTCCAGGCAAGAAAAAGAAATCCATTTTAAAACGCACGCCCTTATTATGTTCCACTACTTTGTTACATCATAACTGTAATTTGAGGTTAACATTCTCTACAAAACTGGAAAGACTATGATTGGAGAAATGCTGCCTGGTGTGATAAATCTCAATCTGTCCTGTAACATGCAAATAGAAGGGTCGGAATTTGGGCCTCCAACCTGCCTTTGTGTCATCAGTTCACACTGGTGGTGGAGGTGGTGCTAAACTGGTGTTGGGAATTCATTTTATTTAGTTGTTAATCAACAGAATGAAATTTCCCAGATCCAGATCCAGTTCTTTAGATTATTCCAGTGTCCAGAATGATAATGTCGTAGAAAAAAGTTGTAAGCAGAACTAGAAGAACTATAAAAAATCAACCTATCATGTTAGATACTGTAGTCAGACGTCTCTCCAAATACGGGAATGACTGTTTACAGCTGCTACAAAGTAAACAATAACAGGAACCTGTCTCGAGGAGGTTCCACTAGGACTGTAGGACTCAAGTCCAATCTTTATATGTTTTCTGTATAGTTTTGAGAGTGGCTTCTGCTAAACATGGTCTATGGACGTTTCTTGTTTCATACACAACATTGGATAGAAGTAATTATTCCATCTTCTTCTTCTATTTCTTCTTCTTCTTCTTCTTCTTCTTAAAAATAACTGTCTAATCTAATCATGTAGTTGAAATAAAAGCTTTGAAATTACCACTCAATCTCGTCTTGGGTTTGACCCCTAAAACCTCTTTCTTGACTCAGTATTGGTTTTAAACTTAGAGAACACCTCACTGTTTGGTGTTTTAATCCTGGCACATGGCAGTATTTTATTCCTACCAGTTTCTTTATAAACTTTTTACTTCCTGATCGTTGGGGGCGTCTCACTATGGCATGCAGTCGTTACACCTGAAAATGAACCTAGGTGTGTTTCCTGATGCGTATTTCATTCAATTTTTCTTTATTTTGCCCTTGACCCTGTCTTTGGAGTGAAGTGTCAGTTTCAGAGTAGACAAGTCTGTTTTTTATGTTTTTGTTTGATATTTCTTTCATCTCATACCTTTGACTTTTACTTCCTGATGATACAAAATCCCTCTGTTCCCCTCAATCTATTTTTTGAGACTTTCTCAAACAGTCTGATCGACCAATCTAAATAACAGTGAAAATGGGACCCACTATAATACGTGTGACGGTATCATGATGTATCAGTGTGTATCTTTCCTTACATTTAATGTAATTTATGTTTCATGAATTTAGTTTGAAGGAAGATTTTGAGGCTGTACTTCAACTTTCATCCAACTGAGCAGAGACGATTTAGGTTTCCTTCTGATCCCAGATCAGCATCCCAAACCCTGAACCACTGAACCACCTTAGCTCTGTTCTCGGTTTCTCTCTATAGCAGTGTTCTAGTCACACACCTTACAACCCTGAGACGTAATGATACGGACATCCGCAGGAACCCGGTCTCCTCCTTTAATCTCCACCAGGTCACCCACCACCAGCAGGTTAGCATTGATCTGGGTCTTTTGACCATCTCTGACCACCGTGGCTTGCTGGATGGAAGGGAAAAAAAAAAGACTCGTCGGATTAATTTTTTGTCTTATTTTTTTTTCTACTCATGTTTAATTTAGAATCAATCCACCCTTGCCAAACAGGATCAGCTCTCACTAGGACACTGTTCTTAAGGAAGCTTTAAGCTTTTTTAAACTTGGTGTTTACCATCTTTGTGGTTTCTGTCACATGACAAGCTGCAAGTGTTTTACACAAACAAGATTATAAACTAAAAGACTGGCACATAGCTGTAGTATGAGACTTCAGGATGTGCTTTGATCTCACCTGTGGAACCAGGTTCTTGAAGCTGGCGATGATGTTGGTGCTCTTGAATTCCTGGTAGTAGCCGAAGCAGCCGGTCACGACGACCACAGCGATGAGAGTGATCGCCAAATAGAGCTTCAGGTAGACAGATGAAGGAGTCCATTAGGACGTTAGTGAAAAGGACGAGCAGGAAGTTTTAGTTTTAAACAGACAACATCAATAACAGATTGCGCAACGATTCCCTAAACTACACTGTTGTGCAACTATTCTCTGCTTCTGTTTATTTCTTATTAAATCAGAAGAAGGCTTCTACTGGACGAACAGATGTTATAAATAGTAAATAAATCTGTTCTGATAGAAAACTTATGTTGCACAAACAAGGCTTCAATTAACCAGTCATAAGATTTTATTTTGCACAAGTAGAATCTTTTTTTTTGTTTGTTTTTTTTGCCCAAACTACTGTTTCTATCCTCCAAGACAAGGGTTTGGTGAAGTTGTGGATTCTTTTGCCCAACAGGAGGCTTCCTTTTTCTCAAACACAGGCTTCTTCTGCCAAAGCTTGGGCTTTTCCCTCCAAACTGAAACTTTTATTTATTTATTTATTTTTTTACCTAACCCTCACCTAACATTTTGGGGCCTTTTTCCTAAACATATGTTTAATTGGTCATGAAAGGTAAAGTAAATCTGTCCTTATAGAATACTTTGAATACCTTCTTTTGCCCAACCTCATGATTCTAGTTCCCATGAAGGATGAGGATTTCTTGGCCAGACAGAGGCTTCTTTTACCCAAACTGGGGTTTCTATCCTCCATATCCTTCTTTTGCCCAACATGAGGCTTCCTTTGGTCAAATCCCCAAGCATAGATGCCCAGAATTGTGACAACTTGTGTCTAAACTACTGTAAAACCTATTTTGCCCAACCAGACGCTGTTTTTCCCAACCCAAAGCTTGTTTTCCTCACCCAGGGACTTTTTCCTCAACTTGAGGTTTCAGATGTTTTTTGGCAATGCGGTTCATGTCCTTAGAATACTTTTAACATCTTGTGCCCAACTTGAGGGCTTAACACAGTAGGAATTTTGGCCAACCAGAGGCTTCTCTCCAAGCCAAGACTTCACCTAAGCCGAGTATTCTTTTGTCCAACATGAGGCTTCCTTGGCTCAATCAGAGGCTTCTTCTGCTGAAGCATTGGCTTCCTTTTGGCCAAGATGAGTCTTCATTTCAACTTACCCAGACAGAGGCTTCCATACCCCAACCTTAGTACTGAGACCACTTTTGATAAGACTGGACTGGCTACATAAGTTGCAACTAAAATCTTCAACCAACCAACCAACCAATCTTTGTGTGTGTGTTTATCTCCCTTTGATAAGTTCTGTTTGACTTGGTTCTAAGTTACGCATGGACACAGGGATATCCAACACACTCTCATGTTAATGACTATGACCTTACTTTGTCCTCTGAGCTTCATATCTGACTGCCTGCTTGAATTAAACAAGTTCATGTTAAATTTGGTATTAAACATTTACATTTACGGAACTCAATATGAAACACACATCAAATTGTACCTCATTTAAATTTTAAACCTCATAAATTCTCACATTGTCATAGCTGGCGATTTCACCCTTGGCGCACTCGATGCCGAAAGCGATGAAGCAGATGACGGCGGCGACCCACATCAGACACTGCAGACCTCCAGCCAGCTGCCGGGCGAACTTCACATACTCGGGCGTCCCTTTGGGTGGTTTCAGCTCGTTGGGGCCGTCGCGCTCCAGAGTCTGCTGAGCGGTTCTTGAGGTCAGACCCTACGCCATGGTGCGACAGATCAGACAGGAGGGTCAGCACGGAGTTACGGACATGATATTAATGATCCTGGGTGTAACAACAATAATGCTGGTGGGTTTAACGAAGGAAATGACATTAGTGTAAATACATAAACTCAAGCAAATCCATTGTGCACCTTTGGTGGGATCCAACCTCAACACTGGAGTCCACTCAAAATGAAATGCAAGGAAAACAGATAAGCCACATAAAGAGCATTTTTTGAGTAGACGCAAGTCAAATATTGGTCAGTGTTATTTATGAATTTAAAACAATTCTGAACCTGATTGTCTTTTTCCTGTCTCAGAGATTTGTTGTTATTTGTGTTACAGTATATACAGTAGTAGAAATAAATACAGTATACTCAAAAATTGGCTACTTTTATGTGTGGTTTATTCTGACTAGCTGTTTACATTTGAATAATAATAATAATAATAATAATAATAATAATAATATAGTTGTCCAACAGCTAGTAGTAATTTGAGGTGAACCTTACTTTCGTGATGCTCGTCGTGTATCTCGCCTCTAATTCCTCAATCGTGATCTCGTGATCGTCCTGCGCAAATAAACAATAATAAAAAAGAAACATGTATATACGTTCTAATCTGCACAGCGGAGACACACACACACACACACAAGTGTGAAAACTTCCTTCCACTCACAATGTCCATCTCCTTCTTCATGTTCTCCAGTCTCTCCTTTTTCTTAATTTTTTTCTTTTTCTTGATCTTCACATCCATGTCGCCGTCCATTTTATCCATCTCCACAAACATCTCGTAGGAATCCTGTGAAGAACATAAGACACACACACACATTAGTCAGAAACGTCTGCTTTGTTTAAAGCTACCACTGGTTTCTTTGTTTCGTTTCTAAGAGTTCTACATGGTGTTTTTTTTTTGTTTTCTTTTGCGTACCGTTTTATTCATGATGCTCAACTCGCTGTCCAAGTCGATCGACGTCCAAACCTCTAAACTTTTCTCGGCTGAAATTGTGAGAATGTCCAGGTATCACGCAGACACCTTGTTCATAAACCCTCAAGGAGACCGCACAGGAGTGCGTTATCATCTAGGACAGGTTTATATACCGCACCGCTGCCTCGTGTCCTTCACCGGCGTGAACCAGGCTGCGTTCCCAAAGTCACCCTCGGCTTGTCTCCGCTTTATCACTATCAGCAACTCTGATACTGAACCCATTCCCTTTTGTTTGAGTGCAAATGTTTTAGTTTTTTCTTTTTCTTTTTTTTACTTCCAACACATGTAAGTAGAAGGTCATCGTGCACCGTACCACCAAGCGTTCACTTTCATCATCTAGAGCACAGCTGTTGTGTGTGTGTGTGTGTGTGTGTGTGTTTTTTTTTTTTTTTACTTTTTAAAGTTTTTTTTACTTCTCTAGTCCTTACATTCTCTAGTACCATACAAAGAATCACTTCTGAGGAACAAACCACTGTGTGTTGTGCTGTTATAGTAAATTAATCAGTGGTACACTGGTGTGTGTTCCTCTTACACAAATATCACATCTTGAAGCGTTTTATTGTTTTACGGCACAGCAATTATATACTTTGTATTCATTTATACAACAGATCGTCCTAACTGACTGAATGACCTGATTGGACGAGATCTCGATCTTCCATGAGTGGTGATATTCAGCACAACGGCACTGACTCTATGTATCACTCAACGTCCCAGGTGTTGTCCAGTGGTTCACTATTCATCATATATTATCATTTTCAGTCGCAGCGTGGGCCTGTGGGTCCGCAGTACTGAGGAGAGAGCAGCTGCCTGACAAAACCCACATTCACACGCAGTCACAGAAGCACTTTCAGCTAAAACACACATCTGATAACGTTACAGTATGTTCGTCTTAAACAACACTTTGTCTCTCTAATAATCACTTCTAGGTCGTCCCGAATCACCTCTGAACCCCGGTGTTGTTCTGTTCATGTTAACGTGAGCTAACAAAGCTAACTAGCTTCTAACACGAGGCTGAATCCCAACTCCCTCTCTAACCCCTGATCAAGGGCACTACTTGGTGTGTGGAACAAACGATCGTACACCCTACATAGTGCACCAGCTTTCCACTTTACTGCTTTTTGGGATTCAACCTCGCAAGTATATGGACCTGATATTCTACATCAATGTCAATGTAATTTGTAAAGCACATTTAAATACAACACCGTCGTCCAAAGTGCTGTACAGCAACAGACGAACCACAATGCAGCACATAACAATAAAGCATAACATTTTAATCAATCAATCTACATTAAAAGCTGTTTTTATCTGTTACACTTCATGCTTTCATGATCAAAATTTACGGTACAGAAAGCAACGTCAGAAAGTGCTTAATGCCTGCTTGAGTAGGGCAGTCTGAATTAGCTGAATTAGTGTGTGTGTGTGTGTGTGTGTGTGTGTGTGTGAGTGAGAGAGAGAGAGTTTGCTTTCATAGTTAAATTGATGCAATCTGTGTGAGATAAGAGCCATTTCCCATGTAAGTGTCCACGGCTATTGTTTGCTCTCGGCACCCAGCGTGCGTAAGATTCAGTACAGACGTAATTAAAGCCCCGCTGAGACGTTCAGTTCCTCTTTAGCAAATCAGTGTCTCTATTATCAGGTTTTTTTTTTTCTTTCCTGGAACTTCATATAATTCAATAAATTACACCACAGTGCTTCTGAATTCTCGAATCTGATTGGTTCAGAAGATGTTACTAGTTAAAGATGTCGAAACACGTGTTTATATTGGTATTTATATTAAAAGAATAGATTCTATAGTGCTGTAACACTTGTAAACTTCTATACAGTTTTTATACAGTTTTTTAACATAAGTAGATATTTATTTCATATTTATGGGAGGAGTCTCCAGGAGTAGTCTCCAGTATATATATATATATATATATATATATATATATATATATATATATATATATATATATGTAATATATATGTATATAGTTTATGGAAAAAATGAAGAGTTCACTCCAGAATAATTAGCTTCTTATGTTGTTTTTCTTACAGGTGCATGTGTTGGTGACAGGCTGACAATAGTTCTCCTGAATTTAAAATATAATTAATATTATAGAGAGTATATATTTAAAGGAAACAACAGCATCACAACACATCAAAATAAACCACGATCATGCAGTATTTGCAGACCTTTAATAACCCAAATAAAACAAGATGCAAAATATAGTTGGAGGCAGCGATGAGCGGGTCCAAGCACCCTACGCCATCACCACCCGGGCACACCAGATAGAAACTGGGCACATGCACTTAAACTGGATATCCCAATATTATCATGACATAATTTTAGAAAAGGGGGAATTTTATGTTGGCATGCCCAGGGCCCAGACTCTCAGGCATCCTAATGAGTTTTTTGTGTACGTTAAGACCCCCCAAAAGGCACGGACTGTAGAAAAGAAAAAAAAAAATCCCTAGAAGAACAAGAGGGTGTGGCTGCAACGTGACCAAGGTTATGTACCAACCTGAGCAGCGAACTCATTTCCCCTCTCGTCTGTTCCAACCACTCGGCATTCAGCATCCGCAGTATAGTAATCACCTCCTGATCATCTCTCATCATCTGCACCTATTTCTCACTGGGTCAGGACTTAAGTTAGACGTTTTTATGCTTGAACAATTTATAAGTCACTGTGTGGCTTAACAGATACAAATATTCCCCTGAACCTGCTCAGGTACAGAGACTGGCCTGAAAACAATAAGAGACAAAAAGGTCTTTTTTTTTCTAAAGACTATAATAAAAATCTGGGTCTTGGAAAGTAAATATGAAGAAATGATGGGTAGAGGGGGTCAAGACCACTTGAGTATACAATACATCGTGATTTGACAGAACATGAATGATTTGCTATCTGAGTCTGTTAGGATACAATATAATACGTACAATGCAGGCGATATGGGCTTATCTTCTATTTTTTTTCTTCTTCTTCTACGGCTAATTTTTTTTTTCTACAACAGTGAACAGTTGGTGACATCAACCAATTGGATCAACAAACTAAAACACATTTCCTGTTAAATAATTGCACCTCATAATGCACGATTATAGAAGGGACATCTTTATGGTCTTGCTATCCGGTATCACTCAAATAAAGATGGTCTCCCTTTTGAGTCTGGTTCCTTTCCAGGTTTCTTCCTCCTGTATGTCTCAGGGAGTGGCTTTTTTCCCCACTAAGGACAAATATTTTACTGGTCGTATCTTCTATTTTTTTTCTTCTTCTTCTTCTTCTACGGCTAAGTTTTTTTCAGCTATATTTTATTCTTATTTTATTCCATAATTTATTTCTTATTGATAATCTTGTTTTTAAGGTCACGGACGGTTAAATACACATTTCACTGCATATCGTACTGTGTGTGACTGTGTACGTGACAAATAAAATCTAAAGTTGAATTAGCTACAATGGAATAAAATATCGTATAGTATAGTATAGTATTATATTATATTGTATAGTAGCCTCTGATTAACATCTTTGTGGTTATTTATTACACACCATTTTTTGTTCTCTGTTTAAAAAAAAATGTAAATTATATTTAGTTAATGATTGAGTCGGTGGTTAATTTTGATAATTTTCTTTCAAATCGATAAGCTCGATTGTTGCATATCTACATTTAATATTCACCCCAATTCGAAATCACTTTCCATCAGAAGTCACATGACTAATTCATCTGCTTGCAATGGGAAAAAATCTCGAGCATTATCAATTCTCAAAATCTCAGTTTTCAATTCTCTAATTGTGACCCACTTCTGGTTAGAGTTCCCATCACATGGAAACCACAAACTGCTGCTGAACATAGAGCCATGTGTTCTGCTTACAGTAATACTTCCTGTTTCATGTGACACCTGAAGACAGTTAGACTTAGTGACCACGATGAAGGCTTGGACTGCTGAAGGACAGTTTCGTACCCGAGTCTCAAACAGTGAACAGTTGGTGACATCAACCAATTGGATCAATAAACTAAAACACATTTCCTGTTAAACAATCGCACGTCATGACGCGCGATTATAGAAGGGACATCTTTATGGTCTTGCTATCCGGTATCACTCCAATAAAGATGGTCTCCCTTTTGAGTCTGGTTCCTTTCCAGGTTTCTTCCTCCTGTATGTCTCAGGGAGTGGCTTTTTTCCCCACTAAGGACAAATATTTTTGAGATTTTATCCTGAACTGGTATTCCTGCAAACCTGCTTCGCGGCAATGTCCATTGTTAAAAGTGCTATACAAGTCAAACTGAATTGAATTGAATTTCTCAGGTTATTTTACCCGGATAAAGAGCCTGAAGACGAGCA
Source organism: Clarias fuscus (assembly GCA_030347435.1). NCBI lineage: Eukaryota > Metazoa > Chordata > Actinopteri > Siluriformes > Clariidae > Clarias > Clarias fuscus. The sequence goes on along the minus strand of CM059226.1, from coordinate 24,466,141 downwards.
AAAAGTCCCCTTTGACTAGGGTGAGTGTTGCTTCTCTGTTCAAAGTCTTGTGTTTCACTGTGCGCACTTACGTCATGCCCTCTCCATCTGCCTGATCTTGGCATCTGTTCTGGGAAATTATCAACCAGGATTTGCACGTTTAAAAAAACTTTGAACAATTATTAAATCCATTATACTGTATATCTGGACCAACCTCAGCATCCAGCAAAAGTCAACAAGCGCCTAGAGAGGTGATTAGTCTGGTTTTTAGATCTCAGTGCTGCATTAGGGACCATTTTCTGTAGAGGCACAACATAAATCTGGTTGAGCTCAGTGTGTGTCTCTCTCTGTGTGTGTGTGTGTGTGTGTGTGCCTTTGGGGGTTATTTATTATTGCGATGACTCAGTTAGTTCACATGACCCCTTCGACCTCGAACTGTACCACTGTTCTCAGTTCAAAATAACCAAACGAAGAACCCGCGCCCTTCTCGCCTCTCTGTCTCACTGATGCTCTCAGAGTTTAATTAAGTCCTGTAGATGGGTGTAAGGGTTTAATCATTAACCTGTTTCACAAGCAAAATGTAATCTAGTTATATTACAGTACTTTGCAATACAGTAGTAATTTTGTTCCGTGTAGTGGCCTTTCAACAATGAACTAATTAACTAACTTAAATAACTACAACAACCATCGTAATTTTACTGTCAATTTAACAAGTTATTATTAGCTTCATTTGTTTATGGGCAATAAGTAATTAAGTTTAGATGAAAATTAGCACGTTAGCTAGCTACTCAAGTCAGCAAGCTTGCGTTCCAGTAAGGTCCTGCGGCTGAATTTACTCCTTCACAACGATTTACGTTCGTATAATTGATGATATTTTACAATTTTTTATTTGTAGTTTTTATATTGTAGCATAGCTGGCTTGTTGGCCTGAATTTAATGTTAAATGTAAATTGTGTAGCATTGTGTTGTGGTGATTTGTTTTTGTTTTCTTTTGTGTGTTTTTTTTTCCATAACTTATGCGGCCATGTTTTTATATGTAATTTGCAAATTTTTTGCTATTTGCAAAAAAACAAAAAAAAAAACAAAAAAAACAAACAAACAAACAGATGAAACAAACAAATGATATGTAAATACATGTTTACAGTGATGTGCTAATAATTTACCAGGTGATTTAATCATAACTCGTCCATTAGAGGATGCAAAATCTATGCATATCCTAGCAGGTCCAGCATTATCAAAAAAAAACAAAACAAACAAAAAAACAAACAAAAACAAAACGAATAAATCAAACATGTGGCCTTAAGAATCAAAATTGTTTTTTGTTTACATTGTGTGCTGTGCTGTAAACGCGAGTTGCTAATACTGTAAATGTTAGCTTAGACACTGTAAAGAAGAAGAGCAATCTCATGCAGATACTTAAATATATTTGCAAATGTCTGACAGTTTGCACCATAATGAACAGATATGAAAATCAGGGTTTTGGGGGCGGGGTTACAATTCGTACCTTTGTTTTCTGCACAGCATCAGTTAAACAGTCACGTTTTTTTTTTTTTTAAGTAAATTATACAGTATGTACCTAAAAAATTAAATATAACATTAAGTATACAAATACGGAATGCACACCAAAATGGCAGTTTATTAGGTACAGTGATCTAACAACGACAGACTGGTGATGTGGTACAATTACTAAGGATATAATAATTGCAGATTATCATGTTATCATACATTTAAATACAGGAACAGGAACAGAATTCTAGCGTGTATATGGTACGAACGCATGAAGCATAATGTACAGTATGTTTATGCAGGATATAAAGTACAGGACTCGGCTGCCACTTCATATTTAAACGCTCCCTATTATTTGAGATAAAAGTAAATCACCTGGACATGTAAAATGTATCAGTAAGCAATATAAAAGATAATATTTTTCATAATCAATAATCGCATCTTGCTAAAGCCCTCTGGCGTCTCAGTAGCCGTCGGCTAGTTTCCTGGCGGCTGTAGCCGTGACGGCGGCGATGATGATACAGATGACGATGCTGACGATCCCGAGGCCCAGAGCGATGTTGTTCAGGAGTCGTGACGTGTGAGAGTTTCTCAATGCCAGATCTCTGTTGCCGGTCATGTTGGCATCTCGAGTCTGTAAGAGAGAAGAGAGCGACAGCATGGGTCTGACAGGACCTGAATCTCTTATCAGGTCATTTTTATTATTCTTTAAAGAATGGGAAAAGGTTATTCACATATTGTTTATACAGTACATTTTCACTTGCTCACATTAAGAAACGTATCACTTTTCTTTCTTTTTTTTTATTTAACATTGTTGCATTCTGCATTCTCATTGGACGCATTTAAGATGCTGCATCTTTTGATCCGCCAGACAGTGGATCAACACTCAACCGTTTGGTAGAGCACATGTTGAGAAATCGATGATATTGAAAAAGGTGTTTAAATAGTAAACCTTTTCAATAGTAACTTTTCTCAGAGGCTTTGGAACATTTATCTTAACGTCCTTATCTTTGGAAAAAGTGTACTGTAAGTGTATTTCCCTAAACAATTAGTACACATAGTAGCACACAATGGATTATGTGTGAACGCCTGTAACTGAAAAGCTCCAAATCTTTAGTCGAGCGCTTAAAAGTACATGTGTAACAGATGCATTTTTCTGTAAGACATACTGTATATTAATTTCAGACGTATAAAGTTATACATAACGAGAGAGAGAAGCACGTCAGTATGATGCAGAAAAGATGTAATGGAGACGTAACGTAGGAAACACCCCATAGGCAGAAGTGTTGATGCAGCGCAGGTTGGGGAATTACAGTGCAGTCTTTCTACACCTCCTGACTTTCCTGTCTGTCAGGTCAATTATTCTCTTCCACCTCACAATGCAGCATGAAAAGAATCTTTTGAAGAGTCTAATCCAGCTTCTACAGCCGTCCACTCTGACGTCCCTACAGCACATTCTGTATCCAAGGCAGCCAGCTAGTTTAGAGAACTGGCTGATCACTGGTGAATCTAATGCTTCCAACACGCCCTTCACTGGGCAAAGTAGAAATGTGGGATCGATTCTTCAATTTCAGACACGTTTACAGAAAAAAAAAAAAAAAGGTCTAATGGAAATGTTTAGAGAAAATGCATGACAGATTCTGATAAGTGGTTTAATTGTTTCACATGGAATGATGTGGAGGTTGCACAGTACAAGTTGTTTTTGATTCTGATCTGAGAAAAACTATAATTGCTTCATAAAGTATCACAAGGAAAAAAGGGAACTAATGGATAAAACATTTGAGCTCTTCTGTGCAATAGTGGCCTCTGTCCCCATTTAACAAACCTCACATTAACTGATAATGGCAAAACATATTTCCAAACAGGGAAAATTGCCCCACTTTTGTACTAAAAGGCTTCCTTGTGCTGTTGTATTACCCAACAAAAAGGTTTATTCATGATTTTAAGATTTTTTAATATGTCTATATGTACAGTATATTAGTACTTTTACCATGAAGTGACATCTCAACCTTTTGGAAGAGGCCTTAATTGGTGTGGGTTAAAAAGTAAATAAAAAGGAAAAGGAAAGCATTGACTAATCTTTCCTTTTTCTTGGTGCAATAATGAAATCAGAAGTTGTCGCTGGAAACAAAGATGGCCCTGAGCTTGTGGTTTTTAAAATTGGGAAAGCACAGAGGTCGGTTATTTACGAAACATCACATGCGCAAGAGCGCTGTTCTGCTAAATATCAACACTATTGTGAGGAGAAAATTGCTTTTCAAATCAATTTGTTTTAAAAGGAGTTATACAAACAAGAAATGATTATGGAGTGACTGACTTTTCAGACTAAAAATTTTGCTCCAACACCACAGCCACAGCTGGATAGAGCATTGTGTGTCACCAACGCAACACACATGATAGCTGACAAGATGTGTAGTCATGTTTTTAGGTTATCAAACCTTTGACTTTTTTGGAGTAAACACAGAAAAGTGGATTCATACAAACAGTAAAACATCCCCATACTGTTACAGCTAATATCAGCACTCTGATATTACGCATCTTGTACCAGAATTAATCGGTTTATTATTAAGTATATATCTGCGCATATGCGTTTGTGTGTGTGTGTGTGTGTGTGTGTGTGTGTGTGGTTGGAGGTTCATTATGTTGCTTTGATAATTTGATTCTTTTAAACTCTTAAAATTTTTATTTTAAAACCTTAAAAAAAAATTCCCTATAGCCCTCTATCAAACGGTTGAGATGTTGCTTCATGGTAAAAGTATAATTTACATATATTTGGTGGCGTCACAACAGCACACATTAGAAACAATAAAAAAGTAAACTAAAATGGCATACTACTGAAACAGATATTTTGTTGCATCGTATACCTCAACCAAGTGGTAGAGAGGGCTTTTCAAGACATTTTTTATGTGCTCTACCAAAAGGTTGAGCAGAATGTTAAAGACTTAATTCTGTCTCAGCTTATACAGCAAATAAGAGCAGCAAAATCCATTCCCAACACGTACTAGAAAGCAGATAACCAGCTAGCTGACTTCTATAGACATCAAGCTATTTAAACAGATAAATAAAAACAACGATTTATTTTTTACAAAAAATGGCTGGTTACAATAATACAGTAACAATTCATCGTGAGTGAGTAAAACTGTATGGACTCAGTTCGTGATGGACGACTGCGGCTATGAGCGCTCTATACTGTAAGTCTGACTGACGCAAGTACCGTATGTTTAGTATTGAGACATCAGCGCTGTTTATTACCGCTTTAGTCATTGACGACGGGTTAGGAGATTCCACTGAGGTTTTATTTTATTTCATTTTATTTTTAACACAGGACCCCACCCTTAAAGCACTCCAAGTAAAGCTGTGTGTCTAGGTGCCACCCAAAACGACGTATTACACACACACGTCAGTGCTCATTTTTCCTCCCTTTAAAAAAACACTCCAGTCTGGTGCAGAAGCAGTGTATCAGAGCTGTTTTCATCAGCGCTGCGTCGGGGACTTCACAGTAGATTTCCGTTCAGCAGTGAAATATCTCATTATTTACAATCGCTGAAATACAGACTTTCACCACGAGGGATGATGGCGTTAGTAGTAATTTGATTGGTGCCTTTTGATTAAGCTTTAAAGAGGCCGGACTTCCTGAGCGGACTTACAGTAAAGTCATTAACTGTGAACAGGAAAACTTTAATCAGAGCAAAAGATTAAAAAAAGAAAAGAAGAAAAAACATATCTGCGGTAAATCTCATATTTTTCATGAAGCATGTCTAGACGTCTGGATTTCTGACCTCAGGATGATGTCATGTTTTCTAGACTTTTTGCATTATATTGCCATCCGTCTACTATTGCAGTTGCTCTAATGTTACAGGAGCGAGAAGGTCAGGTAAATTACCGCATTAACTCTTTATAGCGCAGTAAAGCAGACGGACTGCTAACACAGACATGCCCATGATTAGCTCGAATCAGACAGAGAAGAACAGAACACAGCTGTGGTTTGTATTCCAGTAACTCTCTCTCTCTCTCTCTCTCTCTCTCTCTCTCTCTCTCTCTGACCGCACATACTGTATATCGACTTTGCTCTTTTAAACTGTGTAAATCAGATAACTTTGGAGCTCGGTCAGTTTTATGGAAGCACTTTTATGTTCTGTGGTCAGAGGTTTGTTGCTCCGGCGCTAAAATCCCCGAACAAACAGACGCTTCCAGTATCCAGTCGTGCATGACGTGGTCAGTGATTATTCTCGCATAAATGCCAGCCAACAGGTGGTAGGTTCCCTTTCTTTTCACAAAAGAGACAGAAATGCAATACTATTGTGTTAAACCTCTTATGCATTATTCATCTATTATGTTTCCTTATATCTATTATTGTCATGTAGAGAATCACACCTTTGGGCAACTTAAAGTTGGTTATGACACTAAATGACAATAAAATAATGTTTCAGATTTGCACTAAAAGCTCTGCCTTAAGACACGAGCTGATGGAAATCACATGCCTAAACAAACAGAGGCTATTTCAACACCACAGTGTGATCGTGAAGGGAGGACGTGACTCAGCGTCTAAATGCCAGAATTGAATGTCAATGTCAAACTCAACCCTCATGCAGAACGCGGATGCAGATGAGGGTTCGAAATGAAAATAAATGAGGGAAATTATCATCCTGAACTGAGACTAAAATAATCATCACATGGACTGACATCGTTTTTTCACTTTTTTCGTCAATGGTATTTTAATGTTCACTTGTGAATGTGGTTTGATTTTCACATGGGAATTTACCCTGCTTCTTCATGTCCAGATGTTATTTTTGTTTTATCATGACACAATCTTACGTAATCCGACATGCTGTATGGAACCAGGAGGTCCCGGGTTCGAGGCCCGACACTGCCTGGCTGCCACTGTTGGACCCTTGAGCAAAGTCCTTCTCGGGTCCTCAGACGCAATCGGCATCCTGTAAGCGATTCCCCTCGAAACGACAGATACAGACAGTTTGTGGAGTATCCGTCACCCCATGTGCTGGATGGCACCAGGACCGACCCGACCCACTGATACTCTAATCGCACATATACTGTATATTTTTATCGGCATATTAGTGAATCAAAATAACGTTGACTTCGACTGTTGTTCAGCCTTTACTCTGATCAGTGTTTTCTTATTTTATCAGAGCTACAATACTTTACAAAGCCTGGGCGTGTAATCAAGAAATACCAGACAATTCCCAAACGGCTGGAAAATTCCCACATGGATTACACGCAATCATTCTGTGGAGGAGTCATGGTGGAGGGCAGAAGGGTAAACTCTGGCCTCACACACACACACACACACACACACACACACACACACACACACACACACACACAGCTACAAGCAATCAGAACACAGTTTTTTTTTTTTTTTGCTGAAAATGAAGAACATTTTTATCCTAATAATAATAACTACTAATAATAAAATAATGAAACAATTAGTGACTATTACACCACAGCGATGTTGAGTTCTCAAAAGAGGAAGTGTTGATTAATTTTCTCTAACTGCAGCTCTGATATTAGTGTAGCTGCAAATTCTGGGCTTAAATTATTATTATTATTATTATTATTATTATTATTATTATTATTATTTTAAACCTTCTCTCTTTTTCTAATAAATGACATTATGGTTCCCATAGCAACCGCTCGCTGGAAACGAATTGATTATAAAACATTGTTAACATGTAAGGAAGGAGTCTCCAGTTCCAGTGTTTTTTTTTTTTTGTAACAGTTAGCGTGAAAGCTGTAACATTAGTTTTTTTTTTAGGAGTTTAGCCTTAGCCCTCTTAGCCCAGACTTGGGTAAAGAGTTTTTTTATCTCATCATGTCCAGTGATGCATTCTGATGTTTATGGCGCTATAACAAGGCGTGAGGTGCGAGGAAGCTCCGGTGGCCATGTACATTGCATAAACCCCAAACTTCTTCTTGCTCACATTTATTATCTCTGACCTTCCTGTTGTTCAATATATAGAGAAAGAACTTCTCCTGTCGCAGGGTCGCCGCAGCGGATCATCCGATCTGCACACAACTTGGCACAGGTTTTTACGCCTCCCGTTTTATCCGGCTTGGGACGGTACTGCATGGAGTGGCTGGATAGTCTGGGGTGTGGCAACCCACTGAAGGCGGGGCTCAAACCCGGATCCTCAGATCCTTAAATCAACAACCTAAAGCCTTAAAACCACCTGCCTTTCTGCTTATCACCATTTAAAAAGTGTTTTTTTTTGTTTTTTTTTGCATCACCTGCACCGTATCACATCGGCCTGATATACTGTACGAGGTTCCTCAATTCTGTCATCACCCAAACCAGGGAAACATGTGAAATCTGACCTCCGATATCATTTTTATAAGTCCATACATCACAAGATATACATCGCAATAAACATGGTTTAGCTTCAGGAAAGTGACATCACTCATGAAGCAAAGATCCACATCGAAGCGGAATATATCTTTTTTACTTGCAGCGTCACCGCATCCCTGCACCAAATGCTTCATTAGTCGTCATATCAGTTAAGCGTGCAAAAATTTGTGCCCCCATGGGAATAAAAGTAAAATGAATTGAGAAACACGGGGAAGTAATCGAGTTTACAGTAACACGGTACGTGTGTGCGACAGCTTGCAGCGATGCTCTCTGACTCATCAAGTGAATATGCTCACACAGTGCATTTAATGGAAAAAACAACAACACTCAATTCAATAGAAACCCAACCCTGTCAGAGCATCAGAACAGGAATAACAGCTCATTGTGGCTTGGTGAATGATTTGGAGATGAATGCTGCCGTCTAATACAGTATAAAGGACAAAGAAATGACTAATCGCTTGCATACAGTGCGATAACTTAACTTATCTTAATAATATTTTATATATATATATATATATATATATATATATATATATATAAAAAATACAATTGAGGTGACTTGAAATTGGTAAAATGTCTATAAACAGTCTAGGATTATATTACTTTAATTATATAACAGTTACACAAGTGTTTATATGTGCAACATTTTATAATGCAATACAATACATATATCTATTATATCTACAATACATACAGTATATTATTTACAAATGAAATGCCTAGAAATAGACATATGAAAATCTGGGATGATTTATAGTGATATTTATAGAGATAGCCAGACAGACAGACAGCGAGAAATAAAGAAATGACTCGGTGTGAAGGTTTAGAGGAAACTTCTGAGTCGGCTGTTCCTACTTACGTTGATGGAGTAAATGAGAGCGGCGATGCCGAGGGGCAGACAGCAGCACAGCATGGTGAAGATGGAGTAACCCAGGTAATCAGGAACATGGCTAACGGGGGTCACCGGGGTCACGAAGATCGTAGGCTGGGCGGTGACGGTGGGCTGGCCGGGGTACGCCGGAGCTCCTCCGTAAGGCTGACCTGCGTAAGGCTGACCTGGGTAAGGTGCAGAACCGTAGCCCTGGGCTGGAGGATAAACACCCTGGGCAGGAGCCGAAGGATACCCCATGTCAGCCTGGTACGCTGGAGGCTGATCAGCGTTCCGCGATTTCTCATTTGCGTAGACCGGATCCATTTTTAATTCTTCTTTCTCTTTCTATTCTCTCGTTCCTCGTCCGGTGCCTCGATGTCCCGTAAACACTCCAGTCTCGTTCTACTCGATCCTGTGTCCTGCTTTTCATCATGTGACCACACCCTCGTGTGGGCGTTTACAGTTTTACAGTGTAAGTTTGACTTCTCACACGGGGCTGAAGAATGAAATGAGGAACGTAGATAACAGCACATGGTGGGGGGCGGGGGGGGGGGGGGGGCACTATTAGAAAAAAGAAAGTGTACTGATTCAGTCTTCCTTTGCCTGAGTGAGAGTGTGTATGATTATAGAGAGGAGCAAAGTCTATACAGTATACAGTACTTTGTGCATGAAGTGTTTGTTGAACGGTGTTTGGTCTTTAAGGTCCGGTTATGTAACATTAAATCATTTTTAATGGTATGCAACATTTAAAAAACACACAATAAATATATCATTTTTATAGCACCATGTCAATAGAATTGACATTAAAAAATAAAATAAAAGTATTTTAAGAGTTATCGCGATGCATTTGATAAACACTCCCTAAAAGGAAAAACTCAAAAAAGGAAATATCTACCTGCGAAGGACGGTGTCAAATTCTGTAAATGTCACCACGAGACTCACCTTAGAAAGTGTCCACGGAATCATCTGTTCCCGAACTCACAGCTGCTGCACAGTACCTGGGGTCCTAACCTCGCAATGGGAGGCAGTCCGTTTATTATTTTATATTGCAATCAATTACAACATCAGCAAAGAAAAGCAATATATGGTAAATTAGTATAACTAAGCAAAATAGTTCAAAGTCTTGTGAACCTAAATGAACAGAGCCTGGTAACACTGCCTCAGAACGTTATCATAGCACAACAGAACTCTTTCATACTCCGGTCCTGTGACTCGTGTTCTAACAGCCGTACTATAGTCCAGAACAGTTTCAGCTTCACACATTACATCTCCTATAGTGACAACTTCAAACATTCCATCATTTCTTTTAACGTTGAATGTAATTTCTATCGATGCATGCATCTGAGACCAGTTTAGTTGACAAAAACGACTAACGCGTTTTAACATTTCACCCTGCATACTTAAATAGCAACTCATTCGATCCTACGGATTAAATTTTAAACACTCGTCTTATGGCTTTTTTTTTTTCTTTTTCCGCTCTCACGTGCCAGGTGGTGTTTGAACGTTCTGGAGTGCTTGTATCACTTACTTACCGCTCCTGATGTCATTTCCACAACCTGGCTCGAGTTACAGTTAAAGCAAAGCTTTGTAAATGATTTATAAATTGCTAGTATAGCAAGAAAATATATGATCAAATGAAATGTAACTGCATTTACAACATGCACGGATGCATTTTATGATGCAACAACAGTGCGTGCGAACACCCACACATGGCTCGCGCGGCTTCAGCGTTTCCAGGAAAATGGATCACACCACACAATGTCAAGAAAAGCCGAGCACGATGCATTAAGCGTGGTGTGTATACAGTATACAGTAAGGAAAAATGTTGCTGTTATGCCAAATTATGCTGCCTTATCAAAAGAAGCTACCCCAGCGTGAATTAATACTGTAGATTCGCACTACCCTCGCGCTACCCTGTCTAAATATGCTACACAAAGCAACACGTCGAGTGCAAATCTGTATACAAACACTAGTTAGGAGTGAGAGCTAATATTTGTATTTACTGTATGTTCAGTTAGTTAGCATAGTTAGCGTAGCATTCTACACCCAAAAAGTGTGTGTTTTTTTTTCTTTTTAGACTAGATTTGGTTCTTGGGTCAAAGTTAGAAAGTGTTTTCTTTGATTTACTTATTTTTGCTTTTCTTTCACACTGTTGAGTTTATCATTGAAAGGTTTGTATCTACTTTGTAAACGTTGTTTCTTTAATTATTACAGCAACTGGATGTGTTTTGATTCTCTAAAGACTTGTGAAGTCTGCTAACGTTCAGAAAAGTTTGCTTCATTACTTCACATACAGTAGATCATTTTGCCTTTAGTCATCAGTTACTGCCTTTAATTTTTTTTACATTTAATTTTGTTTATTAAATTAAATTAATTATTTAATTTTGTGGATTTTTCCCCAAATTTCTCCCTAATTTAGTCGTGTCCAATTCCTCCTCGTCACTAGGGGGCGCTCCCACATTAAGGCTACTACTACCACTCAGCCGGGAGGGCCGAAGACTATCACGTGTTTCCTCCGAACCACGTGACGCCAGCCGACCGCATCTTTTCGAACTGCTCGCTCGCGCACCGTTGGGGGCGGAGTAACACACTCGGAGGACAGCGCTATCCGCTCCCTCCGTTGCGCGAGCTCACAGACGCCCCTGACTGGCTGTAGAGCCGTGATTAATGTGGGAGCACTATGTACCTCTCATCCCTCCCCTCTGAGAGAGCTCGGCCAATCAGCTCTCTCTAGACCTCCGGATGCGAGAGGTTACAGCACCACCCGGGATTCGAACTAGCGATCTCCGGATGATAGGACGAGCGCTTTTACCACTGCGCCACTCAGAGGCGTTATTTAATTTTGTTTTGTTTATTTATTTTATTTGTATTATTTTCTTACGTCAGCTTCCTATTTCCCTAGACATCAATAATGAGAATTAAAGGGGTACTTTAACAGTAAGTCAAGTATGTTTTGATACATTATTATAGCATACTGTATACATATTGCAGAATATAGGGGTAGCATATTCTGATAGACAAAAATCCCCATCAAGTAATGCTCCCAGTACATAATCAACAAAATAAAATGAAACCCAAGCGTGTTGGTGATGGCATGCAAAGAACTGTTACAGTAGCTAGGAAAAAATGCTAGATAGCACGGGTTGATTGTGAGAGTACAGGATAAATATGAAAATATGCATTTAAAGTATGTTTATTGACATATCTGACAGAGTATCATTTGTATGCTATTGTTTTAGGAACTATTTTGCAACATTCCTTGGGGCTGACTAAATCAGTTGATCAGCTGACTGGAAATTTAAAAGTGACTGTACATTATGGAAAGCCACTGAGGTCAAGGCTCAGAGGAGTGATTAAATTTCAAAACTAACAGCTGAAAATGTCATATTTCTATATACACCAGAGTTCGTTCTGGCCGAGTGATCTAATAAAACCGAGTGCTTCCATGAGAGGCTTTTTACAAATGTTGATATAGAGCATTAGCACAAGGAGACTTGGTGGTGGGACGAGGAGGTCCAGTCACAGAGGCACTTTCAGCAAAAACACACATCTGATAATGTTACGTAATCTTAAACAACACGCCGTCTCTGCAGTAATCGCTTCTAAGTCTGAAGTTCTGAATCATCTCTGAATCGTCCATGTTGTTCTGTTCAAGGCTTATACGAGCTACAAAGCTAACGAGCTTTTAACACAGGACTGAATCCCAAATCCCTTTTTAAGCTCTGATTCCACAAGCTGGAAAGTGATGGTGTGACGACCAATATTGTTAGTCCCCTACAGGTAGGATGTGAGTTAGAAGAGAAGGAGAAATTCTGGAGTGAGTTAGATGAAGCGATGCAGAGCATCCCCAGAGGTGAGAGAGTGGTGATTGGTGCAGATTTTAATGGATATGTTGGGGAAGGGAATAGAGATGATGGGCGGGTTTGGTCTTCAGGACAGGAAGGATATAGGGTGACATATAAGAGCGGAGGCAGAAGCACTCATCTTGTACTACATCTTGTGTTGACGTTGTAATCTAAAGGAGATCAGTGACTGCAAAGTATTGGTAGGGGAGAGTGTAGCCTGACAACACAGGATGATGGTGTGTAAAATGGCCCTGGTGGTGAGGAAGGTGAAGAGGACAAAGGCAGAGCAGAGGACAAAGTGGTGGAAGTTACAAAAGGAAGAATGTTGTGCAGTTTTCAGGGAGGAGTTGAGACAGGCTCTGGGTTGTCAGTATGGGCTTCCAGTTGACTGGACAACTACAGCTAAGGTGATCAGGAAGACAGGTAGGAGGGTACTTGGCGGATCATCAGAAAATGGACAAGTACACAAGGAGACTTGGTTGTGGAACGAGGAGGTCCAGGAGTATACAGCGAAAGAGGCAAGCTAAGAAGAAATGGGACACTGATGGGCCTGAAGAGAGCAGACAGGAGTACAGGGAGATGCAGCGTAAGGTGGAGGTAGATGCGGCAAAGGCCAAACAAAGAGCATATGATGACTTAGGTTATAGGGTATGCTAGGTTGGACAGTAAGGAGGGAGAGGTGGATCTGTACAAGTTGGCGAGGCAAAGAGATAGAGATGGAAATGATGTACAGCAGGTTAGAGTTATTAAAGATAGGGACGGAAATTTACTGATAGGTGCCAGGAGGGTGATGGGAAGATGGAAGGAGTACTTTAGAGAAAGGGTATCACAGAGTCGCTGTGGTGTTGTATGAGGACGTCTGGAGTGGCAGAGACGTATGTTAGAGTGGTGCAAGGACATGTATGAGAGCTGTAAGACTGGTGAGATGTGCTGTAGGTGTGACAGAGCAGTTCAAGGTGGAGGTGGGTGTGCATCAAGGATCGGCTCTGAGCCCCTTCTTATTTGCTATGGTGATGGACAGGATGACAGATGAGGTTAGACAGGAGTCTCCATGGACAATAATGTTTGCAGGTGACATTGTGGTTTGTAGCAAGAGCAGGGAACAGGTGGAAAAAAATCTGGAGGTAGAGGTGGAGGTACGCTCTGGAAAGCAGAGGAATGAAGGTTAGCCGTAGCAAGACAGAATACATGTGTGTGAATGAGAGGAACATAAGTGGAACGGTAAGGCTCAGGGAGCAGAAGTAAAGAAGGTGCAGGACTTTAAGACCTTAGGTCTCACCAGTCCAGAGCAACTGAGAGTGTGGAAAGGAGGTGAAGAGGTGTGTACAGGCAGGTTGGAACGGGTGGATAAAAGTGTCAGGTGTGTTATGTGACAAAAGAGTATCAGCGAGAATGAAAGGAAAGATGTACAAGACAGTGGTGGGACCATCAATGATCTACGGCACTGAAGAAAAGACAGGAGGCAGAGTTGGAGGTAGCAGAGATGAAGATGTTGAAGTTCTGTTTGGGAGTGACAGGGATGGATAGGATCAAGAATGAGTCCATCAGAGGGACAACCCATGTTAGATGTTTCGGAGATAAAGTCAGAGCGGCCAGATTGAGGTGGTTTGGACATGTTCAGAGGAGAGATTGTGAGCATATTGGTAGAAGGATGCTGAGGATGGAACTGCCAGGCAGGAGGTCTAGAGGAAGAGCAAAGAGGAGATTTATGGATGCAGTGAGAGAGGACATGAAGTTAGCTGTGGTGAGAGAAGAGGATCAGATGATAGGGTTAGATGGAGGCAGATGATTCGCTGTGGTGAGCCCTGAAAGGGAACAGCCGAAAGACGAAGAAGAAGAAACCCGGTTGCTAGTTGAAATTCCTAATCAGACTAAGTGAAAATATAAAGAGAAACTTTAACTTTAACTCTACCTGGACGGTTTATTCTCCTCACCTTTGGGCAACATAGTAGCCATAAGAATTTAAAGCTACTTTCACTCTTGTTAAGTTAATTAGCTCTGCCAGTCGTAGCTAATTAGTTCCGCCAGTCAGGGAAGGATATGTGTTTGCAGAGCAAAATAACTGGTTAAATCAACAAACAAATCATAATCTGTTGATAAGAAACGGCGTAACTGTTGTATAAAAGATATCTTGTGTTTTATTGAGTATTTTATTCATTATGTACAGAACAGTTCAGGTTGAACAAAAAGTATTAAAATCATATATTTTTTATTATAGTATTATGTGAAAAAAAGATGTGCTTTAAAAAAAAAAAGAAATTGGAAGAGGCTCCGTGTCCTGCTGTCTGTCTGAAGAGATAGGAATCGATACATGAGAGCAGAAACACTGAGCTTCCAGAGCACCATTAGATTAGGAAAGGAATAACAGCCTGCAGCAAACATGGTTATGTCATCTTCAGAAAATTAATCAGAGAGAGAGAGAGAGAGCGAATAGCATTATTATTATTATTATTATTATTATTAAGATAAAATTATTTGTCACATGTACCTTACAGCACAATTTTATTTCTCATCCAAGCCACTGCCAAACATCATTGAAATATAATGGATTTATGTTTCTTTGATTAAAATGTGTGTATATCTGTGTGTATATACCGTAAATATGTACATATGTTTTGTATGTTCCTCTTCTGCCACTAAAACAGCCCTGAAGCATCAAGGCCTGGACTTGATACAAAACCTCTGAACGCAGCACGGTTTACAGACACAAGGTGTGTGTGTGGTATCTGGCACCAAGCCGTCAGTATCGGATTCTTTATATCCTGTAAGTTCCAGCACGTCCCACAGACACTCGATCGGACTGAGATCTGGGAAATTTCATACTGTTCCTGAACAATGTGCGCGGTGCGTCACAGCGCATTATCCTGCTGAAAGAGACCACCGCCCACAGGGAACACCGTTTCCATGAAGTGGTGGCACTCGCTCAACAACAATGTTAAAGTAGGTTTCACGTGTTAAAGTAACGTTCACATGACTGGCACGACCCGAGGTTTCCCAGCCGATCGTTGCCCAGAGAATCACACCACCGCTGCCGGCACGCCTTCTTCCCATAGTGCATCCTGGTGCCATCTCTTCCTGAGATAAGCCACACACACACACACACACACACACACACACACACACACACACACACACACACTAAGGAACAATGGGGTGTGTTGTAACGTCTAAAGACTAGTGCAGTCTGCTAATGTTCATTTCCTAGTTCAGTAGTTCATTCCTCCATTAGTCATCAGTGACCGCAAATGGAATGGAAATGTTATGGAAACCATAACAAGGGGTAAAATTAAAGGGGTACTTTAACAGTAAGTGGAGCATGTTTTGATACATTATTATAGCATACTGCATACATATTGAAGAATTTAGCGGTAGCATATTCTGATAAGACAAAAATCTCCATCAAGTAATGCTCTCAGTACATAATCAACAAAATAAAATGAAATGTGTTGGTCATGGTAAGAAGAAAATGATAGGTAGCACAGGTGGATTGCGAGAGCACAGGATAAATATGAAAATATGTATTTCAAGTATGTTTATTGACATATCTGACAGATAATCATTTGTGTGCTATTGTTTTAGAAAGTATGTTACAACATTCCTTGGGGCTGACTAAATCAGTTGCAGCAATTTCCGCTGACTGGAAATTTGAAAGTTTATTTAAGACACAATATGGAAAGCCACTGAGGTCAAGGAGTGACTAAATTTCAAAACGAACAGCTGAAAATGTCATATTTCTAACATGTCACACACACCTGGCTATTGACATGATGTAAAAGAAAATGTGATTCGTCAGACCAGGCCACCTTCTTCCATTTCTCTGTGGTTCTGATGATCACAAGCCCACTGTAGGAGACTGTTTTAGGACACGGGTCAGGGTTAGGGTTAGGGTTAGGGTTAGGCAACCCTGACGCAACCTCATACTAACCAAACTGTGTGTTCTGATTCCTTTTTTATCAAAACCGGCACAAATTCTTCCAGCCATTTAACCCAGAGTAGCTCTGCTGTGAGACTGGAAAAGACAAACTAGCCTTTACACCCCACGTGAAGAACACAAGGTACGCTAGTACTAGGAAAGACATTATATCATTTTTACTTTCCATGTACCTACATATCTGATGTGCTTGCCAGTAAGCCGCGACCTCCACTGTAGGGAATCACTGTAGGGGGATTATTACTGCATTTACCCATACGGCATCAGAAATGTTCACCTTAAGAACTGAAATTTAGCAAGAAATAAAGCCTCAGCATATGAAGCATTATCGGTATACAAGACTACGAACTGAGCTGAACCGAAGTTAACCAGCTAAGTTTACTTGCATCAGTGGAAAGCCAAGCGAAGCACGTTTACTTTTTTTTTTTTCTCTTCAAGAAATTGTGAAGACATACAGTAGCACCACGGGTCCCAAGAATGTTAGCAAGAAGAAAAGTGAGCCGCTTTCAGTTTGTTTATTAAAGCAGCCGGTGTCAAGAGGAATCATAAATTGAGGTTAAGTGAGGTTGAATATTTATTTATTTTATTTACGCATCTTTTCTAAATGTTTTGATTGTTTTTCTATGCAAATATAGTGTATTATAGTCTAATTATATATGCGATTATAGTGTAACTGGTAATATTGGTAATATTTTGGGGTGGGCTGGAACGGATAATCTGCATTTACATTGTTTCCTACGGGAAAATGTGAAATTTCACCTTAAGAATTTCGTATGCCGAAGTGCCGGTGGACTTTCCAACCTCCTAGCAGGAAAAACAGGCAAGTAGACAAATAAACAAAAAATAACATGACCCTACTGTGGAACTTAGGATAGACTTCACAAAGACGTCAAATCAAAATGTCTGGGAGAGAGTAACCAATACTGTATATACACATGTTTACTTGTTAAATCTCGAGCACTGACTACACAGGAGGTCAAAAACAACACTAACCACAGTTAGCCGTCTAGCTCGTTCCTACTGTAAAAGTGGAGGTGTTTGAAAAGCAGAGCAAAAAGAGTTAACGTGTGTGTGTGTGTGTGTGTGTGTGTGAGACTGAAATGTACGTTAAAGTATGAAGGTTTTAAAGAGGTTAACACCCGTGGACCATCAGGTGAACATGAATAAAGACTTTCCAGACCCCGTTGTGGGCGTCGCTTCCTCATTCCCTCAGTCAGCCATGAAGAGTTTCTGCTGTAAGCTCTCGGTTTCAGAACCGCCGAGTCCAGCCCGTACACACAGGAACACTTTCAGATAAGACTGACATATTGTTCACTGCAGAAATAAAAAAAAACCTACAAATAAAATAGTGACATCTTTAAACAGTTTTTGCTTTAATTATAAGGAAACAGCGACTAGTCAATGACCTTTTTAAAATTAGAATTACTTTCAGGAATTGACGTGATAACTTTTAAAATCAGGAGTTTTTTGTTAAGTAATCATAAAATGATTTGATCACTTTGTCCAAAAAAGAATATAATTATACCACTTTTTTTTTCCTTTTCAGAGCTAATAATAATCTCTCAAATATATACAGTATTAAGGAAATTTGGAAATGCACAGGTCCATACAGTATGTGTTAAGTACACCGGCAATGGATTAAAGTCTTTTAATTAGTAGAGAATTCGTGTTCATTAAGAAAGTACAGGTTAGCACTGTCGCCTTGCACAGTCCAAAGACATGCAGATTAGGCTAATTGTTGGCAGGTCATAAAAATGGGAATAAATACAATGGTAATCACAATCGGCCTCCAGGGTCCCTAGTTGGACTGCAGAGGCTCCTAGATGGATGGATGGATGGATGAACGTATAGAGGAAAAAATGTCTGGAGGACAGAAGGATGGAGCTGTAGGTGAATGTGAGGAGTGAATAAATCTCAGGAAATAGGACTGAGCCTGCATGAAATTAACGGCAATGGCGCCACCTACAGTTGGACTTGTGCTGTTTTAGCAGATATACAGTAGACTGCGGATAGTGCTCAATGAGTATTGCAAATTGTATGATGTACAAATAATAAATAATGGCAATTATTGTTTAAATGAGGTGTAAATCAGTCAGGTTAGAGGATTTAAACGTGTTGTGTAAAATATAGGTCATTCAAAATATCGATTACAAATGAATTATCAATAAAAATGTAAATGTAGATAATACTTATTTATTCAGTGTGTAAAGAATGAGGAAGGCTTCAGAATATACCAAATTATTCAAAGCAGAGTTTTAAAAGTTTTAAAAGAAGTAAAGAGTTTTTTTGTTTCATCCAAAAAAAAAAATCCAAATTAGATTTTTCAAATGAATTAAAATGTATTTATTTATAATACGATAAATTAAAAACTGAGTAAAAAAGTTTCTAAATAATACTATCTGGTACCTGGAAAGTGTCCGAACCTAAATGTGTTTAAAGATTTAAAAGTGAAAATTCTGTGAATTTTACCGAAATTTAGAAATGTGAGGAAACAAAAGAAATTGTATAAAAGCAATTATGTCGATTTGTTCAAAGTTTAAGAGGTTATGGACTTAGGATTAGTGTTGATAATATGCTAAGGAATATTGTAAATAATACTGATGTAAATATATAAATAATTTGACAGAGTAAGAGTCCATTGTGTGTTTTAAATAAAGCTTAATCCAATTCAATAGTATTCAAAATAATAAAATGACCAGAATGTTGCACTAAACTTTTCAGCTAGCGACAAAAACAAATAATTAAATATTCAATTGTAAGAGATTTCTAAGACGTGCTTGGAAATTTTGTATGAAAATGTAAGTAATCAAAGTATGAAATTTGTTTAGTATGAAAACACTACAACAATTGTAATATAGTATCACTGTTATAATCACTGACTTTCCTCAAAATAATTATTGGATTTTTTTTATTTGATACTTATTTTTTTCTTTCTATTTTTTGGGTTGTGTAAGATATGAATATGTGTTTAAGGACAAAAGAGTAAAAAGAACATTTTGTACATTTACACCTGAAATAAATCACACTTCAGACTTAGATTGTTTTAGCGCTTTAGTCTGCAAAGAGGACAATTTTCTTCTTAAAAAAATAAAAAACAATAAAACACACAACCTGCTAGAAACTGATTACTGATAATAATAATAATAATAATAATAATAATAATAATAACAGATGGTTATTAAGTCAAAATTAAACGCTTTATTTGTCAAACATTCAACTATAAAGTGTAACAGAACACTGTAGATTACATTAACAGCACTGACAGGAAAGAACACGTGGATAGATTGCTGTGTTCGTCAACTGTCATGTGACTAAATCTGATCATCTTAAAAAAAAAAAAAACTAACAAACAAAAACAATATTTTAGTAAACATGTTAAAAACACAAAAACGAGTTTTTTGGTTACTGTTTCAGTTAGTTGCAATAAACATTTGACAAAAACACAAGAACGTTTTTTTCCAGACGAGGAGCCACGTAAGCAGCAAACAGGTAGAGAATAATAATAATAATAATAATAATAATAATTAAAAAATAACAGCATTTATATAACAAAGGGCCAGTTGTTTTGTTTTTCTGCTTGAAGCCAGCGGGATTGTGGTGGAATAAAGGTACTGCAGGGTCTTCACTGTTCTCCGTCAGTCAGATCGACGCTGA
Organism: Clarias fuscus; assembly: GCA_030347435.1. NCBI lineage: Eukaryota > Metazoa > Chordata > Actinopteri > Siluriformes > Clariidae > Clarias > Clarias fuscus. The sequence continues at coordinate 24,445,991 of CM059226.1, read as the reverse complement.
GAAGTCCGACAGCAGCGTTTAACATTCACTGCCCCGAGCTAGCGACAGGAAACAAGAACAAAATGACAAGATTTATTACAATGATTACGACAGTTACACCACCAAGCAAAAGTTGATCAACTCTGTGAATTATGATATGGGTTTAAACTACGGCTGTCAATACAGTATGTGAGGGTCACAACCAAGTTTGACCCTAATGGCGTCCCATAATCGCAGTGCGGCTTAGATAAGATGACTGAGGAAACAGCAAGCTGAACAGCAAGTCGCCTTATAAAAAGCTTCCAGATGGAATCTGGATAAAACCAAAGTTTTGTGCTTAAGCTACCTTCAAGGGGAACTAGTTTTATAAGAATACATTAAGCACAAGATATGGGAGTGGTGGCTCAGGTGGATAAGGCCTAAACTGTTGCTTTTCAGATCTGAGGATCGGGTTTGAGCCCCGTCGTTGATCGGTTGTCACACCCCCATACTACACAACCGCTGCATCTGATGATTCGATGAAAAACTATCGAATCAAGAGCTTTTAATTTAAAATTTGTTAAATGTTAATGTTTGAGATATTATAAAACTGTATACTCTGTTTCCTCTAACCAGTTTGTCATGCTTGTCTTTACTCCAACATTGTGAGTTTATAATGCAAGTAAATCTGAGCACTTTAAAATTGTGATTAAATCACAGACTATGGCTTAGAATAAGATTTGTAATTGATTGACAGCAATAATTTAAACATCAAGAAACAGCTTCAAGTCATCAAACATGCTGTAAGATTTTGCAGGTTGACAGGAAGTCATTTAAGCACTCTTCACAACCGCGGTAGAGACACGAGGCCTGTCGTACCTGAGAGGACAAAAGGAAGGAAATGGGGTCAAATTCGGCCTTGTGCCAGAAGAGGACGTGAAAGTGAGAATAAACCCGCAAGCGACAGGGTGGGTGATTGGTTCTTAGGTTCAGAGCCACTTAAACACCAGGTTAGCTTCGCCAAACCTCTATCTCACACTGATTGCTCAAGAGTTCCTCAAAAACAGTCCCTTAATAGAGCCTCCCCCTGACTGCCTGCTGACTCGATAAGCCTCATACTCAAACTAAACCTTCCCTCAGTAAAGCTTTAAATAACTTGAACTTCAATCTAAAGTAGCGTGTAGCTTCTGTAATGAGTGGCGCAGGAATTACGGCATGTGGTCGGCTGTCAGATGTTTGTGTTGACTACGGCCTGAGGGCGTCACCTAGCAACCGGTGTCGGGTCTGCTGTAAAAGGTCGTTTAGACGGCTGTGGCACACGAGAAGTCAGAGACCACATCAAGGTTAAGAAAAGGAAAGATACCAGGCAATGTTTTTCTAATGTTCAGTCAGTCCGTGAAATGAGTGCATCTTATTTCTCATGAGAACATTAAGCTCTTGGTCTGTATCGCCATCATGATCTTCAACGCCGCACTGCTGCCACATGATTAGCCGCCTGGATAAATGCACGAATGAACCACCGTGTATCATATAGACATCCACTATTCATCTAGTCTCTAATAAAGAAAGAAACACTCGCAAAGGGGCGTGACTTTTATTCTCTCCGCTCTCCTCTAAAGCATGCTGTTCCTGTCGACGTGTTCAGTCGTAGCATCACGTTCCTGTAGCGGAATATTAATATCATCAAAGCGTCTCAGTCATTCACAACATGGACAAGCGAATAGCTACAGGAGGAAATGCTACAGGATCGAAACCCCGACCGTGTTGTGATTATTACCAGGGTTTGAAGGTCACACAAATCGGGTTGCCGGCTGATATTTGATCCTCACATATACACACACACACACAGACGGTACATTTCTCTTTCACAGGTATGTTTCGTTCCTCAGGTACACACACACACACACACACACACACACACACACACACACACACACACACACACGCGCAGCGAAAGCCAGTCATCATGGAAACGCTGCCGAGGCTCCGTAGGGAGAAACACCATACGGTCGAGCTGGCTTTGTGTTTACGAAGGCTTCACAGGAGAAACTGGCAAAACAACACTCAGCAGATGGAAATCACACACAGGAGACGCCTCCAACCGCTACGACCGACTCGCGCATGTCACAATGAATCCGGTTACTGCAAGTTATCACATACATACATTCACACACACACACACACACACACACACACACACACATTGTCATAACTGCTCTACCATCAGCTTTTCCAACAATCTACGAAGTACTCATTCACTCACTCATCATCTATATCGCTTTATCCCGTATTCAGTGTCGCGGAATCTATGAAGTAATACCTTATGTATTAAACCTGATACCAAAATACTTATAACTTGCTCATAATATTCAAACAAACAAACAAACAAAAAAAAAAACAGAACCATGAGGAAAAATATCATGAGGAATTTTTTTTTTTTTACCAAAATGGAATTACAGTATTTAATATTACTACAGTATATTTTATTAATTATCTAAGAATTTAATATAAATGCATATTTTACATTTAATAAAAAAAAATCTGTTATGTAAAAGTATATCATTATTAAGGTCAAAATACGGATAAAACATTTAATAAATAATATATATAATTATTATATAATAGTATTATTATTTATAAAATGTTTTATCAGTATTTTGAGTTTATTATTATTATTATTAAATGATTTATCAGTATTTTAAGCTTAGTATTATAAGATATATTTTACATAACAGATGTATTTTTTAAAATTATTTATGAAATGTCAAATATATATGTATATTAAATTATTCGATAATTAATAAAATATAGTTATATTAAATAATAACATTTTTAGTAAAACATTCTTGTTCTTAAAAATTCTTTTTTTAACCAAATATAAACTATATACTGTATATATACCGGTACAAAGTATATTACTTAGCAACATTAGCTAAGCTAGCCATCTCCACAGCACTGCACTAATGCTGCCTTCCACCTCTCCAGAAATACCAACGTCATTTTATTAGCTAGCTTAGTTTGTTACCAAACCAGGGTACCACATGTTTTAAATCCTGTATTTAAAATTAAATTCAACACTAACTAACTAACTTCTAACCTCAGCCTCTCACATTGTGTACACCACTGGGCAAGTGTATTAACAGGCTAGCTAACATTAAGCTAGCTGCCACTGTACATTGTTGAGAGCATTAGCCAGAGTACAGGGGACATTAGGCTAATCTTTCTCAGGCAACCTGCTAACATTAGACAGTTCCTGTGTAATTAAAACATGTAGCTACGTTTGACTAACAAGCCACAGTAGCTAACATTTCCTAAATCTCACCCTGTGTCAAGCTTTAGCTACGGTGACTGGAACGTGTTAGGAGGCTAACATGCTTCCAAATAGTTCACATTTCACCACTTTTTCCACACTGACACAGTCCAGGAATGTTTAGAAAAAAGAATAAAAGATAATAAACGTGTATAAATTGCGTTTTTAAGCAGTTTTTAAACAGTGCACCTGTGTCATTGAGCATCTGTTGGGCCGCTGCGTTACTTCCTGTCCTCCTCCTAGATTCGGAAATAAAGTGATTAGTGCTTCATCAACACACACACACACACACACACACACACACCATCATCATCATCATCATCGACATATATGTATCATACCTCTTGTCCTGGTTAAATTTGCATCTGCAGTGGCCACCTGTAAGAGTAAAGTAACAGGTAACACATGTAATGCAGCACATTCACAGGGAGTAATATGGCATCTAATAGCGGAGCAGGGATCAGACAATTTGGTAGCAACTGAAACTTATCGAGGAAACGGTCATAAACCATTTAGTACTGATAAAGATACTGATAATTAGATAAATGCTAATTGTTTAATTAGTCCTCCGCATTCAGGAGTCATCATCATTTGCAAATTAATGGCACCCCAGATTTTTGAAAAACCGCTTTTCCTGTTGCCTGGTGTCAGATTCAACATTATAATCAAATACTGGATATTTGCATCTTATGAATCTGAATGGTATCACACGGAAGGCTGTGATTAGGCTTGCACCTCTAAAAATATTTTGGACATAGGGACGATTTCAGTCAACAAACAAGCTATGGCTTTTATCTTTAGTAATGTCAAGACTGTGAAAAAAAAAAAAAAACTGTGTGGCTGGTGAGGAAATTCCATATAACTATAAGCTAAGAACAGGAACTAACTTTTTCCACGAATGTTGTTGTAAGTCTTTGTAAACTGTATGAGTAAAAAGAAATAAAACAGGAGGTGCTGGTATGGAAAAATAAACCAATCGGCTCCATGATGGTACCAGCAGTGTGCATGAGTGTGTGTGTGTGTGTGTGTGTGTGTGTGTGTGTGTGTGTGTGTGTCAGATAAACTCACTGAGGAGGATAGTAATGCCGATCAGACACAACACCGCGGCCATGATCAGTCCTCCAACACGCAGCTGGTGATAATCTACACACAGACATACAGTATAAAGAGGCTGGTCAATAGGGAAAAAGTCGCAATGCGCCCCCTTGTGGTGTGAGCGGATAAAGAAATTTGCTATGTACGTGAACAAATTAAGTAAATATTATAACTAAAGTGAGGAGAGAGCTGCGGTTCTAAAAAAACAAACAAAATAAAAACATTGGAAGACATTGAAAAATTATATAATTCCCCCAGTCATGATCATGTTTTGATAGCTAACGGCAGTGGGTACTTTAGGGCCAATACCCAATATCTACAGTATATTAATAAAGTAATTATTATGTTCAGTGTATCCTTGCACATTTATGGCATTTTGCAGACACTTTTATGCAGAGCGACTTACATTTTTTAAAATAAATCTTATTATACATCCTTTGTAGTTGAGGGTTAAGGGCCCCTTGCTCAAGGGCCCAACAGGGGCAACTTGGCGATGCTGGGGTTTGACCCTGGAACCTTCCAATCAGTAGTGCGATGCCTTAATCACTGAGCTTCCTCTGACCCATATAAAATAAGATCAGTGTCCACTCTAAAAGTAAGTGTTCCAATGCAAATAACCAAGTACATTAAATAATTAATTAAATAATAAATAAATAACCCAGTGAATTGTTTACTTACCAAAAGTGAATGGATCATCCTCTGACGTAAACAAACAAACAAACAAACAAACAGACAAACAAAGAACACATGTTAATATCACTTTAGATAGAAACTTATAAACACAAATGATAATCTATAAAAACAAATGAAGTAATACATATATATATATATATAAACACATGAAATATTCTACAGATACAAATAACAATGTATATCAAAAAAACAATATATATTAAAGCGGATTCTATACAAACAAACTCAAAAATCTATAGAAACAAACGCAATAGTCTATAAGAGCAAAAAGAACATTTCGTAGAAACAACTGAAATAATCAGGAAGAGAGATGGCGTACTTTGTTGCGGATCCTCTGCCGAGACGAGGGTGAAAACTAGAAATACAGAAAATTATTGTTAGTTTGAAGTCATGGTTTTTTAAATAAAAGGCCTTAATTTTTTTTTTTTTTTTTTGCAAATATTTTTTTCTGTGCATGTTTGTCCTTGATGGTGTTATTAATTAACTAATCACACTGTTGGGCGTTAGTACGTCACATTTCTTTCTTTGTACATTTTGCATTACTATTCACTGTAATAAAAAAAACATACTTTTTACTAAAATTGATAAAATGTATGTTTGTATACATTGGTACAATTTACAATTCACCTATATATATACATACACACATATATAAAGTATAACTAACTCACATTTAAAAAGTCACATAAAAAAAAAAATTATATAGTTTTTGGCAAAATGTAATGAGAACATACATTTCGGTCAATCATGCTTTGCATATAATTGTTCCCCAAATTATTCTTCATTCATTATTCATTATACAGATAAGCTCACTGGCCTCAGTACTGAGGACACTAGATGGAGCATTGACACCCTGTGACTGATCTCTCTCTCTCTCACACACACACACACACACACACACACACACACACACACACACACACACACACACAAACCTGATAATGACTCACATGTCATTAAGATGACTGACAGAATCTGTGCCATGGCGATGTCGCTTCACCTAAAAAAGAAAAGGAAGTTTTTTCTTTTTTTTTTGGAAATTAGGAAAATTGAATAAGCGAATTCCCCGTAAGCCGCGGTGGTGTTCTCTGATCACAGATTACACACGTTAATATTAACTGCTATCCAAATACAAGCCAGAGATCCTGTGTATCGTCTAACCTCAGGGCTGATGGGTCTCGCAAGCCTCTTATGCTCTAAATATATACAGCTGACCTTCAGCCTGCGCACACGAGCGCCGGAGATTATAATTCAATAACTTCTGGTTCATGAGCTGATGTGATTGTACGAGGAGCAACACATCAGCGACTAACGGGAAACAGACCCGACTGTAAAAATAGCAAGTTCTTGCGCGGGCGTTTCACAGATCTGAAATCAGCACGAGATAGTTTTACACAAGAATTGAACAAACACACAAACAACTTGCTAACGTTATCTTGGTTAGCTAGCGGCATGCGGAAGTCCGCACTGCCGTCCAAATCCTGTATCCGAGTCTCCGTGTGCATCGTCGTCCATGTTTCTCAGTTAGCACAACCGCTGATGATCGCTTAATACGTCACCATAACCAGTGAATAAGTGTATTGTACAGACTGTTTCAACGACACGATCTCGATGGCATTTGTTTAATGAGGTCACTGTACACGTTGACATAGCCCCGCCCCCAATCACTTTTACAGTATATGTAAGCACTCTATCTACTGTACGAACACAACCTGAATCACCTAAACACTGATTTATATCCGGAAGGTCACTTTGAAGACGGGGTGCGAAACAAAGAAGAGGAATTTTACATAGAAGAAAAAAAAAGTTAAAAAAAAAAAAAAAAAAAAAAAAAGTAGGCTTTTTAAAAAATATTATTTATTTCTTTTTATTTAACAAAATCATCTCTTAAAAATTGATTTTATTTTTTATTTCTCGTCCATTAGTATTCTTGTTATTATTTGATTCATTAATATTATTCCCTTGCTATCGATTTCGCTTGCGTACTTTCGCTATACTGTATATATAAGTAAGTATCTAAAGAAAGTCGTGTGTGTGTGTGTGTGTGCGTGTAATTTTCCATGAGACGTGATTACCCAGTAAGAACGCCGTGTCTGATCCGACCCCCCGTCCAACCCTGTGTGTGTTTCTGCGTCCGTGTGTGAAAGCGAGGGATATAATAGGATCTCTGAGGACATCCTGAGCCGAACTGTTTCCCTGCGTTTGATCCCAGCGGGTCTGTCCTGAGCCTCGCTGGAGAAGAGGCCAGCCCATTCTTTTTTCTTTACGGGTGGTGTTGAATTGAAGAGGTTCAGGGCTCAGGACAGTGTAACAAAGACGTGAATTCTATCTGACATCGGTCCAAGCGCAACAACGGCCTCATTGTAGTTGTTCTGCAGACGCAGGCGAATGCAAACGAGCTTTTGTTTCGCGGGCCGCGAGAGGAGCTAAGGTGTGTTTCTGTCACAATGGAAACCTGAAACCTCGCTCTGACGCTCTTTTGTTCCTCTGGGAATGAAAAACGCAAGCGAGCGCGGAGCTCTGGACCATCCAGGCCTCTTTCATTTCCTCTAAGGTCTTGCTTGCGTAAAAAAGCTTGCAGGTTTTTTCCTTTCTTTTTTTCTTTCCTCCCAGGGCAACGGCGTAGTCAAGGATCCAGCTGCCTCGATTAAGGATAAGAAATCATTCCCTTAATGGATCCGCGCTACTGTTCCATTTAATGAGTTTAGCCTGAACATTCCTTAACCTCTTTGACTTCACCCTCCCAGCTTGCTATCCACTGCTGTAAATTATAAACTGGGCATTTAACTTGGCTCCGTTTCCCTGAACAAACACGCAAACGCAAATCTTTTTCATCATCTGGAAGCAGACATTTCAAAAATGTTAAAGCTTTCTGAATGAAATGTGAAGCGTGCCTATCAAGCACGGCACGGATCTTTCCGACGTGCACAAGATCAATTTTTTTTCTCGAAAAATTAAGCTCATTATAACGCTGAAATGCTGAATCAGCAGCTTCAAGTCACACCTTTACATTAATATTAATATCTATATTAGTAAAGCACTCATTATCCTACGCTGGCGTCTCTGTACTAACAACGAGAGATGTTAATGATTAATTGTTAATTGATGAAGATTAAAGTTTTAAATGTATTCGCTAGGGTTAATGTTTGTTTTGCATCATGTTTCTCACTTGTACACCACAAAAAAAGACACACCTGTCGTTTAGCTAATAGGCAATACTGAACGTTAATACGTCTCATGTGGGTGGGTAGCAGTGGGTGGGTCATTGTGTTAAGTAATTATGAAATAGCCGAAGATTGCATTTATTTTTTATAGACGCACAAAAAAATCAAACAGAATTTCACACAATATGATATAGGACCTTGAGATGTGGCAGAGGGACAGAGACAGAGCGAGAGAGGGACCGAGAGGGGCAGAGCGAGAGTGAGATAGACAGATAGACAGCTTTATCACTGAGCAGAACATGGAAGACGTGCAGTGCTGATAATGAGGGTGTTGTGGTGTCATGTAGCACAATACTAGACTTGTTTGTGTGGCCTGTCGACTTTTGGTGTGTATTGCAGTTGTTGTGTCACCTTCGGTTGGTGTTGTGTTTTCTTGTGTAGCATAGTTCTGTGTACTGTGTTGTCCTGTAGTGTAGTGTAGGGTTGTGTAATGTCGCCGTGTTGTCTTGGGTGTAGTGTAGTGCTGTGCATTAAGGTGTAGTTTACTGCTGCGTTGACTTGTGTAGTTTAGTGGAGTGCACTGTAGTATTGGGTAGTGTGCAGTGTACAGTCGTGTCATTTAATGTAGTGTAGTGTAGTGCTGTGTACAGTTGGATTACTGTATGTACTGCAGTGTTACGTATTATATAGATTAGTGTAGTTTAATGTAGTACTTTGTACTGCAGTGTTGTGTAGTTTTGTGTACTGCAGTGTTGTGTTGTGTAGTATTGTGTAGTGTACTGTTGTGTACTGCAGTGTTGTGTTTTGTACTGCAGTGTTATGTAGTGCAATGTTGTGTAGTATTGTGTAGTGTTGTGTACTGCAGTGTTCTGTTGTGTAGTATTGTGTAGTGGAGTGTTGTGTACTGCAGTGTTGTGTAGTATTGTGTAGTGGAGTGTTGTGTACTGCAGTGGTGTGTAGTATTGTGTAGTGGAGTGTTGTGTACTGCAGTGTTGTGTTGTGTAGTATTGTGTAGTGGAGTGTTGTGTACTGCAGTGTTGTGTTGTGTAGTGTAGTGTAGTATTGTGTACTGCAGTGTTGTGTAGTATTGTGTAGTGGAGTGTTGTGTACTGCAGTGGTGTGTAGTATTGTGTAGTGGAGTGTTGTGTACTGCAGTGTTGTGTTGTGTAGTATTGTGTAGTGGAGTGTTGTGTACTGCAGTGTTGTGTTGTGTAGTGTAGTGTAGTATTGTGTACTGCAGTGTTGTGTTGTGTAGTATTGTGTAGTGGAGTGTTGTGTACTGCAGTGTTGTGTTGTGTAGTGTAGTGTAGTGTTGTGTACTGCAGTGTTCTGTTGTGTAGTATTGTGTAGTGGAGTGTTGTGTACTGCAGTGTTGTGTTGTGTAGTATTGTGTAGTGGAGTGTTGTGTACTGCAGTGGTGTGTAGTATTGTGTAGTGTAGTGTAGTGTAGTATTGTGTAGTGGAGTGTTGTGTACTGCAGTGTTGTGTTGTGTAGTGTAGTGTAGTGTTGTGTACTGCAGTGTTCTGTTGTGTAGTATTGTGTAGTGGAGTGTTGTGTACTGCAGTGTTGTGTTGTGTAGTATTGTGTAGTGGAGTGTTGTGTACTGCAGTGGTGTGTAGTATTGTGTAGTGTAGTGTAGTGTAGTATTGTGTAGTGGAGTGTTGTGTACTGCAGTGTTGTGTTGTGTAGTATTGTGTAGTGGAGTGTTGTGTACTGCAGTGTAGTATTGTGTACTGCAGTGTTGTGTTGTGTAGTATTGTGTAGTGTAGTGTTGTGTACTGCAGTGTTGTGTAGTATTGTGTAGTGTAGTGTTGTGTACTGCAGTGTTGTGTTGTGTAGTGTAGTGTTGTGTACTGCAGTGTTGTGTACTGCAGTGTTGTGTTGTGTACTGCAGTGTTGTGTAGTGTAGTATTGTGTAGTGTAGTGTACTGCAGTGTTGTGTAGTGTAGTATTGTGTACTGCAGTGTTGTGTACTGCAGTGTTGTGTTGTGTACTGCAGTGTTGTGTAGTGTAGTATTGTGTAGTGTAGTGTACTGCAGTGTTGTGTAGTGTAGTATTGTGTAGTGTTGTGTACTGCAGTGTTGTGTAGTGTAGTATTGTGTAGTGTAGTGTTGTGTACTGCAGTGTTGTGTAGTATTGTGTAGTGTAGTGTTGTGTACTGCAGTGTTGTGTTGTGTAGTGTAGTGTTGTGTACTGCAGTGTTGTGTACTGCAGTGTTGTGTTGTGTACTGCAGTGTTGTGTAGTGTAGTATTGTGTAGTGTAGTGTACTGCAGTGTTGTGTAGTGTAGTATTGTGTAGTGTACTGTTGTGTACTGCAGTGTTGTGTTGTGTAGTGTTGTGTTGTGTACTGCAGTGTTGTGTAGTGTAGTATTGTGTAGTGTAGTATTGTGTAGTGTACTGTTGTGTACTGCAGTGTTGTGTAGTGTAGTATTGTGTAGTGTACTGTTGTGTACTGCAGTGTTGTGTTGTGTAGTATTGTGTAGTGTAGTGTTGTGTACTGCAGTGTTGTGTTGTGTAGTGTTGTGTACTGCAGTGTTGTGTACTGCAGTGTTGTGTTGTGTACTGCAGTGTTGTGTAGTGTAGTATTGTGTAGTGTAGTGTACTGCAGTGTTGTGTAGTGTAGTATTGTGTAGTGTAGTGTTGTGTAGTGTACTGTTGTGTACTGCAGTGTTGTGTAGTGTAGTATTGTGTAGTGTACTGTTGTGTACTGCAGTGTTGTGTTGTGTAGTATTGTGTAGTGTAGTGTTGTGTACTGCAGTGTTGTGTTGTGTAGTGTAGTGTTGTGTACTGCAGTGTTGTGTACTGCAGTGTTGTGTTGTGTACTGCAGTGTTGTGTAGTGTAGTATTGTGTAGTGTAGTGTACTGCAGTGTTGTGTAGTGTAGTATTGTGTAGTGTAGTGTACTGCAGTGTTGTGTTGTGTAGTGTAGTGTTGTGTAGTGTACTGTTGTGTACTGCAGTGTTGTGTAGTGTAGTATTGTGTAGTGTACTGTTGTGTACTGCAGTGTTGTGTTGTGTAGTATTGTGTAGTGTAGTGTTGTGTACTGCAGTGTTGTGTTGTGTAGTGTAGTGTTGTGTACTGCAGTGTTGTGTACTGCAGTGTTGTGTTGTGTACTGCAGTGTTGTGTAGTGTAGTATTGTGTAGTGTAGTGTACTGCAGTGTTGTGTAGTGTAGTATTGTGTAGTGTAGTATTGTGTAGTGTACTGTTGTGTACTGCAGTGTTGTGTAGTATTGTGTAGTGTAGTGTTGTGTACTGCAGTGTTGTGTTGTGTAGTGTAGTGTTGTGTACTGCAGTGTTGTGTACTGCAGTGTTGTGTTGTGTACTGCAGTGTTGTGTAGTGTAGTATTGTGTAGTGTAGTGTACTGCAGTGTTGTGTAGTGTAGTATTGTGTAGTGTAGTGTTGTGTACTGCAGTGTTGTGTTGTGTAGTGTAGTGTTGTGTACTGCAGTGTTGTGTTGTGTACTGCAGTGTTGTGTTGTGTTGTGTTGTGTACTGCAGTGTTGTGTTGTGTAGTGTTGTGTACTGCAGTGTTGTGTTGTGTAGTGTTGTGTACTGCAGTGTTGTGTAGTGTAGTATTGTGTAGTGTAGTATTGTGTAGTGTAGTGTACTGCAGTGTTGTGTAGTGTAGTATTGTGTAGTGTAGTGTTGTGTACTGCAGTGTTGTGTTGTGTAGTATTGTGTAGTGTAGTGTTGTGTACTGCAGTGTTGTGTTGTGTAGTATTGTGTAGTGGAGTGTTGTGTACTGCAGTGTTGTGTTGCCAGCGTACGACCCGAGACAGTACAGACAGAACAATCGGGCGTTTGTATCTGACTCCTCGGCGTTGTTGTATGTGCGTTTCTTGTCCCTTTGTGTTGCTGTGACACGCAGCAGCTAATCTGCAGCCTCCGTATCTCCGTCTCACTGTGTACTTTACTTATCACCGTACGCTCTTAAACACATCCACACACCCCGAGAATAAACACCGAACCGTCTGCGTCTGAACAACCTTCAACATGTCAATGTACTGAACAACGAAACTGCTACACACAGCCGACGAGCATCACTACACAACCACGACAACAACCCAGACACACACCGGCTCTATGAGTTCATGAATACTAAGTAACACTAGCTAATGTAGCCAGCCAGCCTGTGAACTTACATAACGCCACCGTAACAAACACGGTATTGTTCATCACTAAAATTAGCAATCAGGTGGTGAGTAAAATGAAATATTATATAAATTGTACGTATAATATACAAAAAAAACAAAAAAAAAAACCCGAATAAATAAATAAAGACAACTCCGCTGAATGATTAAGATTTATATTCATGTGTGTTGATCTGAAACATGATTACAAAAAGCAGCTTAACTCTACATTAGCGCTTTTACACTGAGAGGCTTTGAGGTTTCTGTTCAGTCCTCAGCCACCTCTGAAGACCTCCGAGTCCCAGTGTGGCACTTCAAACCTGAAATAACTGGTGCAGTCATATGCTGAGTGTGTGTGTGAGTGTGTGTGCGTGCGTGCGTGTGCGTGTGTGTGTGTGTGTGTGTGTGTAGGGCGTTGGTTACTGCGGAAGGTCATGGGTTCCTGTGCTCAGCTTTGAGAAGGATTTCAGAGATGAAAAGGATTCGACTGTGCAAAGTAAACATCAAAGCTGTTTGCCACGTCATACGAATACCCACACCTGCCAGCACATGTGTGAGCATGCATATAAGTGTGTGTGTGTGTGTGTGTGTGTGTGTGTGTGTGTACAGTATTTGAGTGTTTACAGATTTAGGAGGTTGTAAGGACCAAAAAAGGACTACAGGTCCTCATAATGATAGGACAGCGTCAAACGTCCTCAAAAACACCATGGACAACAACAAAAAAAAAAAGCCAACACGACTATTTATTTTGTTAAAGAGGATTATTTTTCTTTATTTACTGAGGTAAAGGTACAGGTTGGGTGTAGCGCTAATTCACTAGCATTACATAGATGAAAGTACAAATACTTTATTTTGGAAACCATTGGATTAATCTGAATAAACTTGGGTTGAATTCAGGATTCTGTAGTTTTTATAATAACGAAAGATACTATTTGATGATCTCATCAAGAACATTATGAAATCTTCTACTAAAAGTTCTACTAACTAACACATTCATTATAAAAACTGCCGAATATGATTTGTTCAGTACATTCAGCTACTGTAAGCTAAAGGACCCAGTGTTCAAAATACATTTTTTTTGTCCAGTTTAGACATTCAGATTGGTCTCCAGTGTGCCTCTACGAACAAAATCTATTTTTTTTGTCCTTTTCCATTTCTTAATTAAACAATCTAATTAGCTTTTACCCCACTGTGACCTCATAAAGCAGAGCCCCGCCCCCAGCTTATTGCTCAAGCTTGTTGAGTACTAACACACACACACACACACGCACACACACGTATCCTCACAGCTCTGAGAACTTCAACAAGAAGAATGGAAGAAGGAATGCTTTATAATTAAAAGACAGCGAGGAAACGTACAGTAGTTTCTGTTCTTATTTACATTGTAGCAGACGTAAACGATCATTCCCTCATCAGCCTTTGTTTTCTTTTTCTCTTCCTCAAATAAACGCAGATTGTCAATTCCCTGAGAAACCGTAAAGTGTAAACTCGTCTGTCCTGAAGCGCTGACACTGGAGACTCCTTCCGTAAATCTGAGATTACTTCTGGCGTACGAGTCACAAGTCCCTGTGGATGAGCTGTTACCATAGCAACAATACCATATCAGAACAAGTGCAGTGAAATAAATAGAAACGTAAACGGAAAGTTACTGCACACCTTCTGACCAATCAGATTCTGGAATTCAAGCGAGTGTAGGATTTGCACCGGACGTTCAAACGAGCCTAAATAGACAGATTAGACTTTCACAATGTTGTCTGGTCTGTCTGTTTACGCTCTGGTAGATATGATACGGATGGATTTTTCCACTCACGGTCTCTCTACGCAATATCTAACCCTGTATCATGGGTGTGTGTGGCGTGCCAAGGCTCTATCTGCTACAGGAAAAGTGTGTGTGTGTGTGTGTGTGCGCGTGTGTGTGTGTGCGCATGTGTGTGTATGTGTGTGTGAGAAACTACAGCCAGCGTGTTCTGGCATGCATGTATGTGTGTTGCTTATTGCAATCACCTTGTCAAATTCCCTGCTAGGCAACACTTGATCTACACACACACACACACACACACACACACACACACACACACAAAGATCACATACCAGACAAAAGGATGCGTCACATGCGGAACTCAAGCAGAACTGAAAGCCAAGCTAAATTAGGAACAAAACTCTCTGTCGCTGCGAATAGACCAGGAACACACACACACACACACACACACACACACACACACACACACACACACACACACACACACACATTTGAATAAACACACTTTGTCTACCCTGATGAACAGTAAATGATGACAGAGACGTAGGAATTTACATCCACATCATTATCCATATTTTACTGTAAAGATCTATAAATAATAAAAATATTCAAGTTCTACTTTTTTTCCATTAAAGGCACAACTTTCTAAAGCAGAAACTCCCAAACGCATGCTACTACCATGACTCATGACTCGCATTTCTTTCCTCATAATCTCTTCCTCTCCAGAATTTAAGGAAACACTGTCTTATTTTTTTTTTTTTTACGCAGACAAAAGTCTTACACAAGGCCTATTTTTGTTTAACGCAGTTTTGTACCATTGTACATTGACATACACAATCAGATGATTAAATACGTATCTCAAGATACAGACAGTACAAAAATAAATAATGGTTTTCAAATTACATATGAAATACAAGTTGATATTCTGTTCCAATGAATATTATACATTTTCCGTAGAATTACTCCTACTCTTTGGTTCTCTTCCTGTCCTGAGTAATCAGTCCTGCTTTATTGTTTATTTAGAAATTATATAATTTATATATACTGCATATATATATATATATATATATATATATATTTTTTTTTTTTTTTTTTTGATTTGACCTGACTGTTGTTGGGATAAAATAAATTCCTAGTTTGAATAACAAAAAATCAATTTTTGTGACGTACAAATAAGACTCATTTAAATGAAAATGTAAATAAATTAATGTGATATGTAAGGTGGGGGTGCAAATATTTGAGTTTGTTTAAAAAAAAACATGCTTTTTAAACCACCAATATATATATATATATATATTTATGTATTTTTATATAACACAAAACAGATGCTTTTGATATAAAAAGTATCACTCACTCATCATCTATACTGCTTTATCCTGTATACAACAGGGTCATGCTGGGCGGAGCCTATCCCAGGAGACTTGGCGGGGTACACCCTAGATGGGGTGCTGAACCATCAGAGGTCACACACACGTACACACATATACACACACACACTATGGACAAGTTGGGAATGACAATTAGGCTAATCTGCATGTTTTTTGGACTGGAAAAACCGGAGGAGACCCACCAAGCACAGGGAGAAGATGCAAACTCCATGCACACAGACCCGAGGCGGGTATCGAAACCGGACCCTGGAGGTGTGAGGTCAGAGTGCTAAACATTTCTCTACCCTGCCGTGCTATACAGTAAACATACAGTATATTGAGTTCACATAGGTGCTAATCATGAAGTGGTGTTCTACTGCACCAATAAACAGTTACATAAGGGTCAAAATCTTTTTATAATTTTTTTTTTTTTATCACATATCTATTTATTTACATATTAATCTATTAAATTGATCTCATTCATTTATTAAAGCAGGTATTTGTGTATGCACGAAAAAATGAAGGTAAGTAATGCGTCGGGAAGGTCGAGGTCACGCACGTGCTTGAGCGGAAAATTCCAGAAATACGGTACGGATAACACAAAAGCTCCCATTTCAGAAGAGTTCATGTTTTATTTTCACATTCGAGGAGTGTGTGAGGAGTGTGTAAACTCCTGTCCTGAGTGGCGCAGTTAAGCCCTGATGACATAATGCCTGCTGAGGAGGAATAGGACAAACAAGAAACATCTGGACTTCATCCACTTCTGGAGCACCAAGAAGGCTTCAGGTCCTTCAAGTGCATCCGTCAATAGTGATGGAGGAGATTCGGTTTAAGAGATGGGGATCCTTTTCCCGCCCTTTTTTTTAAAATTTATTTATTGGATCATATGTATGCATTAAAAATAAATAAATAAATAAATAAATAAATACATCTGACACAACTGGGTGCAGTCAAATGTTCAC
The DNA here is from genome assembly GCA_030347435.1 of Clarias fuscus. Classification (NCBI taxonomy): domain Eukaryota; kingdom Metazoa; phylum Chordata; class Actinopteri; order Siluriformes; family Clariidae; genus Clarias; species Clarias fuscus. Next base: position 24,429,551 of record CM059226.1, on the reverse strand, counting down.
TTAGATGTCATCATCTAATCTCTCTCATAAGCCTCCTAGTGCTCAGGTCTCACCTCTCTCCCATGCAGGCACGAGTCTGGTCCAGCTGTGATTATTAGTAGGATATAAACATTATGACGTCATTGCGTGCAACGGGCCTCTTGGTATTATTATTCTCATTATTAAAGTCAAAGGAACTTCATTAACAACTGAGTAGAACTTTCTAGTGTGTGTGTGTGTGTGTGTGTGTGTGTGTGTGTCGCTTAGAAAGCGTTATAACGGCACTCAAGACCTCGGAACCATCACTGTTCTGTATCTAATCTTCTCTCTCTTTTTTTTTTTTAAGTAATATTTTTCGTGTTTGATGTGTAGCAAAAAAAACAAACAAAAAAGAAAAAAAAAAAACCGTTTGAATTAAAATGTCACGCGCCAGGACGAGGCAAGTCCGTCACCCTGGCAACAGCTGGAGCGATTCATGTTTAACGGCATCAAATTTAAATTCGAAATGTAAAAAAAAAAAACAGCATAAAAGAAACAATGTATCTATTTGTGTCTCTGTTTTTCTACTTCAAAGATAACTTACGACTTAGAATTAGCACTCGAAATAAATACAAAAGAAATCAGACAAAAAAAAAAAACAACAAAAAAAAAAACAAAGACAGGATGTTAAAGATTAAAGGAGAAAATGAACCACGTGAAGAAGTGAGAACTGTTCACTCACCTCGATAAGCACGCGCTGCGTTCAGTTTCCCGACTTACAACAGCGACTCGTTCAACAGGTTTAAACAAAACCGAAGAGCTGAATAAGTCACAGCAACACCCTTTTTACCCCAGTGACACCTCAACAGGTCTGTGTGTGTGTGAGTGTGAGTGTGTGTGAGTGGGCTGAGTTTTGAACGTGAACATGCCCAAGAGACGGCGCTAATAATATTTCGTTTGTCGTGAACGCCGACGCGCAATTTATTCTCCCCCAGGAAACTTCTCGACAATCGACTTATTGTGTGTTTCACTTCGTGTCGGTTCTCATACTGTACTGTACATGCAGCTCAAACACTGCGCTCACGTCCACAAAATGATTCCTCATGCTCGCAGGAACCACACACACACACACACACACACACACACACACACGTTTTTTTTTTTTTTTTAATTTAACAATTTGAGTCCTGGAATATTTCTGTCATCAGGGAAGAAGAATGAAACCTCCATAGATGTGATAACTTGGTGATTCAGGACATTCAGGTGGTCAGCTGACTTCATTTTAGCGTTGCTGAGTCTCGACCTGAGCGACTGAAGCAGCCGCAGATCATAACACTGTAACTGTATTGTAAATCCTTCAGCAAAATATACAAAATAATATTAATAAAAAATTTTTTTTAAAAATAGGAAATTAGCCTCGGCATGAGAAGCAATCTTGGCACACGAGCGACCGAACCGAGCCGAACTGAGGTCGAATGTTTGCCGATTGTTACAGTTCTCGCCGTAGTACACAGTGGGTAGCCTGGTGATATCAAGGTTATAGAGCGCTCTTTCATATCAACCACACCATTACATTTACATATCTGGCTGTTATCATATGCAAAAACACATCTCTAGTCTTTGCATAGACCAGGGGTGTCCAAATCCAGTCCTGGAGGGCCAGTGTCCGACACAGTTTGGTGCTTCTTCTTCTTCTCCAACGCAGCTGATTTAACGAATCTGTTAATTACTAGGTTGAGTGGGTGTGTTTAGTTGTTGGTGAATTACAAACTGTGCTGGTCACTGGCCCTCCAGGACTGGATTTGGACACCCCTGGTATAGACCTTACCTTTAATAATGACTTTATATAACTTATAAATGATATAACTTAAACATTTTACGCAAAACGTTTGCCATGATCCTGTAATTATACAGTACACTCGATATCCATATAAATCTAGGTGTGAAATATAAGTCAGTATTTTGATTAAAGTTAGCTAGCTAATGTTAAAAGTACAGTATGCGATATTTGCCGGAATTCTAAAAATTCTAATATTGAAAAGTTTTTTTTTTTTTTTTAAATAGCAAGTCTATAAATTATAGACAGATGTAGAAGGATAGCGAAAGATGAACATAATATACTTTTTCAGAGTTAATCTTTCGGAAATTTTCTATAATATGAATGGCACAACAAATAGCATTTTTGTCACTGTTTAATAGAACGTCCTGCATGTTGCTTTTAAAATGTTTAAATTTCAAAAATGTTTTTTTTTAAATACTTTCTATACTTAAATTTTTTTATTATTATTATATTCTTATTTCATATTTTATTTTCCTTATTTGAATATTTTCTTTTCACACTCTATTTTTCTTTTTTTATGGTTAAATTCCCATTTCATACTGTTTATTTAAAATGCTTTATTTTTCTTCTCATTTTTAGGTCAAATATGGGTGTTAAAAATTTCACTGCATACTGTGCATGGATATTTGTCATGTGGCAAATACAATTTTAATTTGAATGTGAATTTAAATATTAATCATAAATTGTGAACAAATTTTGATACATTTTAGGTTTTATGTGTAACGTACAGTGTACGAAAGAGTCATGGAAAGGAATTTAGTATTAAATCATACTGCAGGTTTAATATACTGTTATGTTACATGTTCAGGAAGCTGACTACACCGTATCTCTAAATGTCTAAACAATACAACATTTCACTACTTTAATAACTCCATACCTAACATTGAACTATTTAACTGAGGGCCATTCAATTACTTTAAAAGGGGCATCAAGAGATGAGGACGCCATGATAATTTATTAAGTGCAAAAGCACCTGACTTGAAACAAAAACAAAACTTCAGAGTAAAATGTTTCATCCCTGAATCAGATATGCTGCATACAGTTAGCCTGTTTTAACAGAAAATCCATCGGACTTCTCTCGCCACAAACGGCAAAACTTCCACGGTTCACAACCTGATGCCATGGCATGTTTAAATCTGACTGGTGGTGTCATCACTTTTCCTGTGAAAAACAGACATTTTATGAAAATTAATAGTTAGACATCATTCACAAACAGTCATGTACAGAAAAATGTTATGCAGGTGGATGATTCCATGATTTGGGTGTCGTTTTAATGCCACTAAGAAATAAATAATTTTTTATAAAAAAGAAAAATGCACCACAATCATGGGATCATGCTAAAATCTTTACAAAAGACATTACAACAAAAGTGTCATCTCTAAAATCATGACGAAATAATGAGTGATGTTTAAAAAACATTTATCAACTCACTTCTTTCTGCCACATTTGTCATCTATGGGAGAGAAATAAAATGTTTAGTTTAGATGACAATCAGAAAAAGGTGAGGAGCACTCAAAAATAAAAAAAATCCTTAAAAATAAGAAATAAATCAAAAATAATTAAATAAGTAGTAAGAAGTGAGACTTACAAAAAAGCACTATGATAGCTCCTATTACCAGCAGGACTGTGAAGATGATTCCTCCAATCCTCAGCCTGTCGTAGTCTAGAAGAAAAAAAAAAAACAAAACAAGAAAGCTACATTAAAAGTCCAATCCTCACCATTATATATGATTTGATATATGGTTAGAGTTATACTTTACGTTTTATGCTTTATTTTGGTAAATATGTGATATATGAAAAAGGTAAGTACTGTACTCACTGTAAACGAAAGGATCTGTGAACAAGAAAGAGAGACAGACGCAATAATGCTGAGTGTTAGCCACAATATAAAACAAAAACATGACATGTTTAATCAGTGTTTCTGTTTTCAGATACGAAAAAACCCCCCAAAAAAACCAGTCACGGTGCTGGTTAGAACTACGGCTAGACATATGAGTCTGATAGGAAAGAGAGAAAAAAATACATGTAGTGTTTGCTTACTTGCTTCAGCTTCATTGCACAGTGCGCTGAAAACTAGGAGGAAATGAAAGACATAATTACATTATACATGTCATTATAGTCTACGTATTATATGTCAAAACTTACAAATCAATTAAAATTTTTAAGAAGCTCTGTTTAAAAAAAAAACTTCAGAGTAATTTCAGTTAAATGATTTTAAATAAATATGACACATTAGATGTATTGAAAAAAGGAAATATATATATATATATATATATATATATACACACACACACACAAATGTTTCCTGTGTGTTATTGCATCATAAGATATAAGAGCCAATCATGATTCAGTATGCAAATAAGGGGAAAATTCCAATTTGGATATTCACAGAATTTGGATTTATTCCTGAGGATTTAAAGCTTTGTCTTGGCTGATGATTTTTTTGTTTGTTTGTTTTTTTGTGTGAGTTAATTAATTAATCAATTTTTATATTAACAAAAATGAAAAAAAAAAAAAAAAAGCGCATGTGATGTCATGATCATGATCTTGATATCATAAGGTTCTATCTGCTGTTTAAGCTTCATAAAGATAAAAACAAAAGGCATTATATTGGGAGATAGTTGAGATTGGAAATGTAATTATTGTTAATACTTACATTTATGTATTTTGTTATAATCAATGAAATATTTTTTGGTCTTATTTTAGTTTCTTTTAAAAAATGTATTTATCTAAAACTGGACACTTTTCTTTTAAGCTGCTTGTGTTCTAAACGTTTAATGCGTAAATGTGTAAATCCTAAACGGGACGTGTGGCGTGTGTTGATCGGAACACATGAATTTCCATCAGACGTCCTTTAGGCTGTTGGGAAAAATGCCCTATATGTGACCTTTGAACTGAACACACACACACACACACACACACACACAGAGGCAAAGTGTCCTGATTTTATTTCGTTTTACCTGTCAGGAGAGCGAGCAGAGCGAAGCGGGTCATCTTTTCCCGATCCTGTCTCCTGACATGAAGAGAACAAAAAAGTTTCACAAACAATTTCACACAATCAAAATGAAACCTCGCTGAACAGACCGCAGTGACGATCAGCTAGCTTTCGAGCTCTTGTGCCAGAAACGCAGCCGACAGCCGAGCGCAGAGTGTTTTTACGTAATAATCTGAGCAGTAAGAGTGACGGGGATGGATGGAGGTTCGAGGAGTCAGGAATGTATGTGAGTAGACACAGCTGCAGAGGCAAGCTGAGAAGAATCAGCGCTCGTGTTTGGACAGTAAACATCAGATCCGTGTGTCAGCGAGCACCAGGGTACCCTTGGCTTGCCCTTGTAGGCACGTACGAGGGCTGTTTTGGAAACTTTCAGTCTCCCTTTGCCTTGTTTAGTGTTAACTTTTGACCTCCGCTGACTTTTATATTCGTATTGATTTCCGTGGATCTCGGGCGAACCGGAATGTGAGATTTGAGGTTTCAGAAGCGTTTCATCGTTATTGTAAGTTTTTTTTCCCCTTTTTTCTTTTTTCTCTTTAAGGAAGTACAATTTGTTCATGTTTTACATATGAACAGTAAAAAAAAGTTTGAACGTTCCAGGGTTTGCACTTGATTTTTTCACAGCTACACATTCAGATATATTTTACTTCATTAAAATAATTCAGATTTACAGCAGGGTAAACGTCGAAATAAACCTCCAAACACACACAAATTGAGTCATTTGTATACTGTGTAATGACATCACATTTCTTCATGGCAATACGAAGTCTATCATATTATCTCCCTGTTTGGTTGATTTTCAGTAAATGTCACATTTTTAATGAATCGAGTAAATAATAATAAATAAAAATTTCTAACTAAAATTCTACTCAATTTCAACAACGACATATTTTGTGGTAAATCTTGAGGCCTCACTTGTACACCATATCTGGAACATATTATAATTATAATGAGTAATTAATCGATTCGAGAAGAAATCGATCTGTTCTTACCCTTTTCTGCAGGATGTGATGTCGCTCGGCGCCTGGAGAGGTGTGGGTAGATGCGACACCCAGGAAGTGCACATAGACATATCTGTCTTTGCTTTTTTACCTTGAAGAAAAACTCCTCCTTATTGTGTACATATAAAACACAGGACATAGATCTGTGTGTGTGTGTGTGTGTGTGTGTGCGTGTGCGCGCGTGTGTGTGTGTTTGTGTGTGTTATACAGTAGCTGCCCTGCAACTTCAGCAAACTGTTATGTCCTAAACATGACTACATGTGTGTGTGTTTATGGCTAAAACAGCAAGTAAAAGTCACTCAGCGTAGAAAGTCGACTGGTGGAAAGTTTCTCGAAACGATGCATGAATGAGAATTTGTATATCTTTATTTATGATATGGAAAATAACATTCTGAAGTAGAAAGGATGCAAACAAGGCAGCGGACATTGTGCAGTTACAGTAGTTCCTCGAGGTGGAGCTTCGACAATCATGTGATCTCGACATTATTATACACGATGCAGTGCGATTACTGACTATTAAATGTGGGCGGAGTCATGCATTAGGGTATTAATAGGGCATTTGTGAAGGTTTCGTGTTTTGCCACGATGTGCCATCTTTTCGGTTCAGGTTTGACCGGGACGGACCGTATGGTTGTGTTTATACTGTATATGATTGTTTAATCCTCTGACTCTCACTTTTGCTGCTTTCGCTGATTACAAGTAAACTATAAACACAAACACAATTCTTATACAGTACCTAGAGGAGCAAATAGTTCAGTTATACTTAAAGAAATGGATAAAAATTTAAGTATACTATTTTATAGCCAATAATAAAATAATAATAATAAAATAAATAAATAAATAAATAAATAATAATAATAATAAAAGCACTGCCTGGATTTAACACAGATAATACAGTAGTTCCACTGGGTAATTACTGCAGTGATTAATACAGTATGTTTAAGCTGCAACAAGTTATTTCACCCAAACTGATGAAGTCAGGAGCTTCTCATTTCAAAATCGTTGGAGACCAATCATGCCTAGTGCATAAGGCAGTGTTATGATCTGGGGTTGCTTCAGTTGGTCAGGTCTAGGTGTTATGTGACCAAAAAAACTAAGTAAAAAAAAAAAAAATCTTTCCTGATGGGATGCGCCATATTCCTGGATGTGGTTGCCAGGATTCATCTGGACAAATTGTGAGAGTGGTTCTGGGAACATGAGACCTTTTTCCACATGGATTGGCCACCACAGAGTCCAGGCCTTAACCCCATTGCGGATCTTTGAGATGTGCTGGAGAAGGCCTCACACATTGGTCCAACTCCCACATCATCAATACAAGAGAGAAGAGTAATGAGACTCTGGCCGGAAAAAAAATGTTGTGACATTTGCAATTCAAGGTTATTGAAACAATACCATGCCAATGAAATTTTCGAGAAATATTAGGAATATTAGAGTGTGTGAGTCTTTTTTTGGAGGGTTGAGGGAGTCGGGTAGTGTACATTGTGTATTCATAATGCAGACGCTATATATGGATACAAAAGTATTTAACCAAACCTGTTAATTTTTGAATACAGGTGTTTCAGTCAGACCCTTTATCCCCAGTGAAGGGCAATCTTAATGCCATCAGTCTTTGTGTCCCCAGTTTGGGGAAAGCATGGTTTGATGAGTTCAGTGTGGAGGAACTCGACCGGCCCAAACACAGAGCCCTGACCTCAACCCCATCAAATACCTTTGGGATGAACTGGGACGGAGACTGTGAGTCAGGCCTTCTCATCCAACATCAGTGCCTGATCTCATAAACGATCTACAGGATGAACGAGCCCGAATTCCCACAGAAACACATTATTAGTAATGCAGAAACACACATTATTGGTGTGCATTTAACCAAATCCATGAAGAAATGTATACTTTAGAAATAACAATTATCCATTACTAAGTTTTTTTTTTTTTTTTTAATCAGTCCTACCTAATCTTCATTACGGGAAAACAGAGATGTGAAACAACAGATTTACGCCAGCCCCAGGCGTGGGAGAGCACTGACTCTTTGAATGCCTGGAGAACAGATCACAGCAGTAGAAATATAAAAACTGAAAAAAGGAGGGGAAAAGTATCAAACATCAGATTAACAGATTTACAGGTCTGCTCAGAATGTGGCGCCGTAACCGCTCATGAGGTCGTGACCCTCTCACCACCACGAGGGACAATTCAAGGAGAACATGGAGCTCCAGGAGGTCGTCCAAGTGTTCCACGTGCTTGAGCGCTGACACATGCTCTCTTCTCCTTCTTTAAACGTTTGTAAATGTCATGCAGGCTGAATAAAGTCCCACCGGCCAACACGCAACCGGTTAGAGGTGTACGGGCCGAAAACACACCGGAATGTGACGTCTGAGTGACAGTTTATAGAAGAGTACGTACATTTGGAAAGCGGAATTTGGAACTATATTATACTTGTACATATTTACACAGTATGCAAAAAAAAAAAAAAAAAGTATACACACGTGGACAAAATTGTTGGTACCCTTCGGTCAATGAAAGAAAAACTCACAATGGTCACATAAATAACTTTAATCTGACAAAAGTAATAATAAATAAGAATTATATGAATGATAACCAATGAAAGTCAGACATTGCTTTTCAACCATGCTTCAACAGAATTATAAAAATAAAAAAAATTAACTCATGGAACAGGCCTGGACAAAAATGATAGTACCCCTAACTTAATAGTTTGTTGCACAACCTTTTGAGGCAATCACTGCAATCAAACGATTCCTGTAACTGTCAATGAGACTTCTGCACCTCTCTGCAGGTATTTTGGCCCACTCCTCATGAGCAAGCTGCTCCAGTTGTTTCCGGTTTGAAGGGTGCCTTTTCCAGACAGCATGTTTCAGCTCCTTCCAAAGATGCTCAATAGGATTGAGGTCAGGGCTCATAGAAGGCCACTTTAGAATAGTCCAATGTTTTCCTCTTAGCCATTCTTGGGTGTTTTTAGCTGTGTGTTTTGGGTCATTGTCCTGTTGCAAGACCCATGACCTGCGACTGAGACCCAGCTTTCTGACACTGGCCAGCACATTTCTCTCTAGAATCCCTTGATAGTCTTGAGATTTCATTGTACCCTGCACAGATTCAAGACACCCTGTGCCAGATGCAGCAAAGCAGCCCCAGAACATAACAGAGCCTCCTCCATGTTTCACAGTAGGGACAGTGTTCTTTTCTTCATATGCTTCATTTTTTCGTCTGTGAACATAGAGCTGATGTGCCTTGGCAAAAAGTTCCATTTTTGTCTCATCTGTCCATAGGACATTCTCCCAGAAGCTTTGTGGCTTGTCAACATGTAGTTAGGCATATTCCAGTGGGGCTTTTTTATGATTTGTTTTCAACAATGGTGTCCTCCTTGGTCGTCTCCCATGTAGTCCACTTTGGCTCAAACAACGACGGATGGTGCGATCTGACACTGATGTTCCTTGAGCATGAAGTTCACCTTGGATCTCTTTAGAAGTCTTTCTGGACTCTTTTGTTACCATTCGGATTATCCGTCTCTTTGATTTGTCATCAATTTTCCTCCTGCGGCCACGTCCAGGGAGGTCGGCTACAGTCCCATGGATCTTAAATTTCTGAATAATATGTGCAACTGTAGTCACAGGAACATTTAGCTGCTTGGAAATGGTCTTATAGCCTTTACCTTTAACATGCTTGTCTATAATTTTCTTTCGAATCTCCTGAGACAACTCTTTCCTTCGCTTCCTCTGGTCCATGTTGAGTGTGGTACATACCATGTCACCAAACAACACAGTGACTACCTGGAGCCCTATATATAGGCCCACTGACTGATTACAAGATTGTAGACACCTGTGATGCTAATTAGTGGACACACCTTGAATTAACATGTCCCTTTGGTCACATTATTTTCAGTATTTTCTAGGGGTACCATAATTTTTGTCCAGGCCTGTTCCATGAGTTTATTTTTTTGTATAATTCCGTTGAAGCATGGTTGAAAAGCAATGTCTGACTTTCATTGGTTAACATTCATAGAATTCTTATTTATTATGACTTTTGTCAGATTAAAGTTATTTCTGTGACCATTGTGAGTTTTTCTTTCATTGACCGAAGGGTACCAACCACGTGTAACCCAGGAACAAAAACTCAATGAATGCAAAAGTTTGCGCCCTCTACGGTTTCAGAATGGAAATGCCTAAATATATATTTCTATTTGATTTTACTACAAATGACTAAAACTCCACAGTTAAAGCTGACCTTCCCTCATTGCCCTCCTCATTTGATGATACGCGTGCACAAGCATTTGCTCTTAGCTTAATGATCAAGCAGTAGAGTATAGACTTGATCGGGACAAACAGGATGATCACATTTATTGAGCTTTTTCAGACGTCCCTCAGTTTCACAGTTTTAACATTTAACAGAAACACATGACAGAGAGTTAAGCAGAACTTGTGGATGATATTTAGGGATGAGCCAGACTGACAGACATTATTACAGATGTTATAAAGCTAAATTGATCTTTAAAGTATCACATCAGTAAAGTAAGGTCTGAGGATCAGGTCAGCTGGCATACATAACTTAAAAAAAACTAACTAACAATGTTTAAAAACTATTACATACTAACTATCTGATTTGACTTTTAAGATGATGTAACTGCTGAAACTAATTTGGCGGTAAATGAATGATGTGGTGTCATTAACACAAGTTATTTCATAGAACATTCAAATGCTGTCTTGAGATTTCCAATTATACAAATCTCACTGTTGTATTGTACGTTGTTATTTCAGATTATTTTGTTATTCCACGATATTATCTCATTATTAATTTTTCTCCTTATTTCAAGATGTCATTACAGTATATCGAGCTATTATCAATATTATTATTTCAAGTTAAAGAAAAAAAAAAAGTTAAAGGTTTGCTCAAGTGGTAATTCATTTTCATTTCATACCAAGTAATTATCTCAAGGTCTGAAAAATTATGTTAAGTTATAAAAGACGGTATTTCAGTATATACATGTCCCTTAAAGATGACATTATTTCTACTTAGCTGTCACTTCAAAGTGTTATTTTTATATGAAACATTAAGTTTGTGAAATAACGACAGATGGTGAAATAAGATGAATGAAAAAAGTACATTAGTATACTGTGGTTTTAATTTGTGAACTAATTTTAAGACATGTTACTAGGTCGGGGAATTCTGTTGAAATTGAAAGATGTGTTGTAGATTGCAAGTTTTATATTATTGTTGTTTTAAGACATTGCTATTGTTATTTTGATGTTCCAATTAACTGTTTATTAACAATTAGTTAACAATTAACAATTATTATTAAGTTAACTGTCTTAGTGCATTATTTAGAAACATTACCTTGGAATTTCAGAAAATGGACTTTTTTAAAAAGTCTTTTTAGATAAACTGTTATTTCACTGTACTGTCTCATTATTTCAAGATATTTAATTGTATCAGGTTCCTGAGACTTTTACTAGTTTGACTTTTTTTAAAGACTTTACTAGTTTTAGTTATATTCTTTTCAAGCTGTTATTATTTTGAGTTAAATCATGGTTATCAGATTCTTAAAAATAATAACATGACACATCTTAAAATAAGTTAAAATAAAGCGTGGTAACTAGAAATGTGTATTACATTCCAAATATAGAATTAATCTAAAATAACGAGGTACTAAGTTATAAATGAATAAGTTATATGAAATCTTTGAGTTCAGTGTTTTAATTAAAGTTTTAGAAAACTTTCGGTTTATATACAAACAGGAAACTCAGAACTGATTTGAGCAGAATGAAAAAAAAAATCACACTTTTTTTTTTTTTTTTTTACAATAAATTTTAATTTACTTTTCAAATTTCGATTTCTGGTCATTTGATATATTTCTATATATAGCCATTAATGAATTTTTTTGGCTTTAGTCTGAAATGGTGGTCTATGTGGAGTTTACACTGCTTTCATGTCATACCCTACAGCATGTCCCGAGTCGTACGTAATGGAAAAGAACACATTTGCATTTCTGCCTCAACAATGCAAATTACATAAAAAAATAAAAATAAAAATAATTGCAATTTAAAACGATAAATAATAAAACTATAGATTTTTTGCTCACATAGTGTACATGTGGTGTGCTTTATAATATGTGTCCTGACTGAGGGTATGAATTAAGAGGCAAATTTTGTTTACAAATTCGATTTCACACTTTCTGCTGCTAGTTACTATGACAACCATAGTGATGAACTCTTAATGAACTGCAGTCTTTGGGTTCTGATGCCGCTTAACATTCTTAGTAAGATGAAGGTGTAGTGCAAATATTTCCGGAGCGTGTGATTATATTATTAATGTGCACACAGTATATGTGTGTGTGTGTGTGTGTGTGTGTGTGTGTGTGTGTGTGTGCGCTTAGGGTGTTGAAATACATCAGAACCACTTAATTTAATTTTCCATGTAACATTCATTCATATAGATAATTACAATCTCTCTCTCTCTCTCTCTCTTTATATATAATATGTCTATAGCTTATGTTCTTTGAAATATATAACATATATAAATTATTTACAATTTACATATTTTGATTGCAGTAAATGTCATCTTAAGGTATAACAGGTATAATAAATAACAAAAACCCCAACTATTCCATACCCTACTATTCTAACATATACTATTCTATTCTATACAATATCTGTTAGATTTTATATTTAATGTAAACAAAGTAAGCTTAATGCACTTTCTCTACATATCCATAACGAGAAGCACGGAGCATCCCTTCTTTTGCAATATCTCACTGGTTCGATCACAAGCTGCATTGACATGGGATAATCAAGAACATGAACAATCAAGTCACTAATCTCTGATGCTCTCTTCTTCCACCCCGCCCATGACGTCGTCTTCGGGTTTGCCCTCTGAAAAAGTAATATAAAAAAAAAAAAGATAATTGTAAAACTTACTGCACTTTAAACCCATTCATACCATCCCCAGAACAGTTTTGGATCAATCGTGTGTGAATCCTGCCACTTACTGAAACACTCCTGAAATTTTTCTGATCTTTTCATGCTGACGTACGTCACACCGAACACGATTAGGATCCCGAAAAAGCCGCCCATGACACAGCCAAAGAGCATCAGAAAATATGCACTGGCACCTGGCAGAAACCAAAAGAAATGATGGTAAAATAAATAAATAAATAAATAAATAAATCTGCAGATGCCTCCATAAGATCTTTATTTAAAAATGGGATTGATTTTAAATTCTTACAATAAATATTTTAAAGAACAGTCTTTAAAATGTAAAACAAAGAAGTAGATAAACAGTAATTAGTGACTGGTGGTTAAGGACAATGTGATTTATGATTGGTCATTGGGATCAGTGGTGATCAGTGACTGATTTTTGGGAACAGAAGTGATCAGGGATCGGCCATTGGGAATAGCAGTAATCAGTGATTCATCTTTGGGAACAATGATGATCAGTGAATAGGAATTTGGAACAATGGTGATCAATGATTGACCATTTTGAACACTGGTGACTGGTGTTTGGTCAGTGGGAATAGCGGTGATGATCAGTGATTGGTCATTAAGGACAGCCGTGATCACTGATTGGTCATTAAGGACAGCCGTGATCACTGATTGGTCATTAAGGACAGCCGTGATCAGTGATTGGTCATTAAGGACAGCCGTGATCACTGATTGGTCATTAAGGACAGTCGTGATCACTGATTGGTCATTAAGGACAGCCGTGATCAGTGATTGGTCATTAAGGACAGCCGTGATCACTGATTGGTCATTAAGGACAGTCGTGATCACTGATTGGTCATTAAGGACAGCCGTGATCAGTGATTGGTCATTAAGGACAGCCGTGATCACTGATTGGTCATTAAGGACAGCCGTGATCACTGATTGGTCATTAAGGACAGCCGTGATCAGTGATTGGTCATTAAGGACAGTCGTGATCACTGATTGGTCATTAAGGACAGCCGTGATCAGTGATTGGTCATTAAGGACAGCCGTGATCACTGATTGGTCATTAAGGACAGTCGTGATCACTGATTGGTCATTAAGGACAGTCGTGATCACTGATTGGTCATTAAGGACAGCCGTGATCAGTGATTGGTCATTAAGGACAACCGTGATCAGTGATTGGTCATTAAGGACAGCCGTGATCACTGAGTTTCTAGCCACTTCTCTCCTAATGAGTTTGAGACTTACTTCTTGGATATGTTTGTCCTAAAAACTTACCTGTAATCCAAAGGTATCCAGTTTGGACAGAAAGACTGCCGGGGGAGCATATGAAGGAACTGCCATTAACGTCAGTGGCAATATTTGACATTTTCCACGTAGCAGTAATTTGAGTTGCACTGGAATCGCAAATTCCATACATTGACTAGAGGAGATAAAAAGAGACGTCAGGGCAAAAAGCAGATTAGGGTTAGGGTTAGGGGTTAGGGTTAGGGTTAGGGTTAGGGGTAGGCAAAAGCATGACTTAGAAAATAGATGAAAGCTGTATCTGAATTTACAATCTGTGCATTTTAAAAGCCTCATGTTTCTTTCATTATTGCTAGTAATACAAAAGGACAAGTGTATGAAGCTAGGATCAAAACTAAATCTATTTTTAATTTGATTTTGCAACAACTTGATTCCAGACAAACTGACACACCTCATATTTAACATCTTAAATTAGTTTTACTTGTTGCTAACTAATTTTTACTGTTTGTACACATGACAAATGTATGTAAGATGTTAAAATTAATTGAAAGTGTATGATTTATGAAAAGCTAATGATTTTACAGGTTCAACATCTAAGAAAATATATTATCTTTTGATAGTGAGGTGGGTGCTAAAATTGTTAAAAAGTATGTGGGGACATTTATAGGGACACATATTAAAATCCCAAACCATGGAGGGCAAGTTGATGTTTGGTCCGGGGCATTGCAGAGTGTAGGTGTTTAGAGGGAGATGGGCAGTAAAGTTCATCGTCGTGTTTCCTGGTTGGACAGCACAGGTGAAGGTGGCAGCTTTGCCCATTGTTACAGTGGTGTTCGTTGGGTAGCTGATATAGTTCTGTCCTGTAGACCAGTGGCAGGGAAACACATATACGATTAAATAATTGAATTTTGAAAGAAATAACACAATATTCTGATTTTGAGCATCATGATACTTATTAAATGGTTTTACTGGTAAACACTTATAGCTAGTAAAGTCCTTTGCATCCATTGCTAGCAAAAAGCATCTACCTCAATCGAGGGAACTTCCTTAATGATGCAGGCTTGTTAGCTACACGACGCACAAGGAAAGCTTAACTAGCTTGCTACAACCTTTTGATACATTTTCTAATTTAGTTCACTCAGAATAAAAAAAATTGCATGTTCAAGACAAAATAAAATCAAATTTTTATATAAAACACATTTTTATATCATTTCATATGCTTACTACTTAAAATTTATAATTGTTTTCTTAAAATTGGTTTATTCTGTTATCATAAGGTATATGTAATAAAATGGAATCATCAAATGCAAAGACTCGTGTTATGATCTCTCTATTTAGTTAAAAAAACAAACAAACAAAAAAAAACCCATTGCAATCACAGTCCCAATACACCAAGAGCTAATGCTAATCTGTGTTCTGTGCAATAAACACTGATGCAAATCTGGGTCGTTTAAGGTCGCCTGTACTGTAAATTTTAACCACGAAATGAACGAATCTTGAAAGATTAAAACCCAGCAGATTACTAGAGCTTGACACAGATCCGGGAATTGTAAAGACAAACTTCCTGCTTAACAAATGTTAGCTAGTTTAAAATGTTACAAGTAGTGTACAGAATATACTAGATCAAAAGTTATGAATATCAGAAAAGGTGTTTATTCAAATTAGGTCAAAGTCATTACCATGTCTGCATCAAACTGGTTAAAACTATAACACTATACTATAATTAAATAACACTAACTAACACTATAATTGTCAGATTATACGTTATATTTTCTAGTTAGCAATTTATTTATTTATTTATTTGTTTGTTTGTTTGTTTGTTTTATTTGCAAAATTATTACCTTTACATATCTCCTTTACCATATCACTTATGATACAACATGAAACATTTATTTCATTTTTTTTTTTACTGTATATTGATAGATAGATTGATTTACTTAATTTTATTGGTTGTAAATATCAAAATTACTTCATTGTACAAATTCTGAGAAACCAAACCCGGTTTTTCACTAAAAAAGAAAAAGATAAAAAAGGACTCCCAGTGCAGGCTGTTGTTTCAGTGCCTTTCACTTATTTGACTAAGAAATGTGCAATTTTTTGACTATTCTAATCTTCTGTCCTCATAAACAAAACCGTCCCCAGTACACACCCATGATGACGACAGAAATCCGACATTGTTTTTGCAGGAAGAAATATCAATTACTTACATTCTTATAAGTTTATATATATTTTTAAAACTGCAAACTGTACGGACGGTTATAACATTTTAATCGTTTTGTTGGAAAAACAGAGCGGAAAAAAGTGCAGACATTTATACGTGCATTTCTCAGATTTCAGCATTTTAGAGAAATCACTGAAACCTGGGCTCGTTACCTGGATGGCTGAGCAAGATTTCTGTAGAAACATCACCATCTTACTATCATGACAGTTTTTTTTTTCATGTAATCATATCACGTCTACATTTAACTACAGGGTCCATACTGTAGATTGGGGAAGTTGCCTTCTTACAAAAGCCCTTACACAATTCCTAAATAAGGACAGCTCTATCTATCTATCTATCTATCTATCTATCTATCTATCTATCTATCTATCTATCATCACACTTATTGTATAATGAACACATCATCTGTTATTGCTTAATTACATTGATTTCCTCTATGTATTTGTCTCATTTCTGTTCATAATGATAGGCCATGTTCCACATAACAAACCATTTGTCTTTAATGTAACAAAAGAAAAAAATGCAGTAACATTTCCATAAAAGAAACAGAATGTTGGTTAAAATCTGTAACCCTCTCAAATGATGTGGTGAGATGTAAAACATTAAACGTACCTTGCGCAGGTGAAAAAGACATCAGCACGAAGCAGATGAAAAGCCACATCAGGCTTAACGTCCCTCTAGACATCACCATCCTTCCTTTTATCATCAGAATCTCTTAGTGGGAAAATGATCAAGTTCAAATGTGCCACTGAACCTAAATTAAAAAACAACAACAACAACAACAAAAAAATCCCTTTTTTTCCCCCGCTAAACAACAGTCCAGGAGCGGGCAGGCTGCACCGCGGTCAGCACTCACTCTCCTCCAGCAGGTACAGTGGCAAGCAAATTGAACTTCTCATTTGCAAGTGCAGCGTCTGAGAAGACTTCCTCGTCCAGGCCGAGCAGGCGCATTCCGCGCTTTCCAGTATTTCGATGAGTGTGTCCTGGGTGTTCCTTTAAACTCAGTTTTGTAGGGTGGTGCAGGTTTTCCGTGTTTCCCCAGTCAGTTTACGTGAGTGCTACGCATTTTACTTCCAAAGTACCCAAAAAAATTTACATGGATTTCATGGAAAGGAGACAGCAAAAGGCACAATACACAGCGATTTTAATTATAATCATGAGGGAATCCTGGAATCTCGGTTGATCGGTTTCGTCCTGGTTATGACCAAGAAAAGCCAGGAACAATTGGATATACCATAAACATTTCATTTTCATTGTATACAAATCGTATATTGACCTCTTTAAGTATTTAGAATAAAGTTACAATTCAATGATTTGTAACATGGATCTTATAGCACGTTGAAATTGTGCTCTGATCCCAGCCCTCGTGTCAACCAGGATACAGCGAGACAGGAGGATATAGGGTTAAAGGCCTTGCTTAGGGCCTCAACAGTGGCAACGTGGTGGTGCTGGGGCTCGAACCACCAACCTTCCAATCAGTAACCCAGAGCCTGAACTGTTTGAGCCCTAAACATCTTATCCTTATCGCCCCTTTTATACTGTAGATGTCACAACGGCAGAGAAGTGTCATGTGACTTGAATGTTATATATAATTTATAAAATCCCTTAATTACCAAAGGATCCCTTAAAGACCCGCTGAAGAGCATTTATTTTATTCCTTCATACAGGAAAACTGCAAAACTGTAGACTGCTGAAGGGTTCCTCTGTTCTCCTTCTGAGGGAAACCGTTTACATGCGATACAGAAGTCTACAACTGATCGCATGATCATATATCAAGGAGTTTCAAGTGGATATGTTTTGAGGCTGGAAGCGAATAGCACTTAAATATCAAATGAACCATTAAAGAACCCTCTGAGAACCCTTCAGGTTACTTTATTTGTCCCATCCTTAACATGTAGGGGACGATATTATGGACACTATTTCTTTTAAATCAAGGAACCCTCAAAGGTTCTAGGTTTCACTTTAACTTTTTTTTTTTCAAGATAAATAACCTTTAACTACTACTTTACTGTACAACTAATAATCCATTCTCCAGTCTTTTATAGAACCCTGAAAAGGTCCTCGTGTTCTCGTTTTGAGAGGAACTCTTCAATAAACACTGAAAGGCCTTTTCCATCATCTAAAGCAGGGAAACCTTACCAGTTTGATGTGGAACTGTAAAACAAGTGTTCCTCTATCAGGGCGCCAAGAGTAGGGGAGCTAAAAACATGAAAATGGTTCCTTAAAGGTTCAGGTTCTTTGGCTGAGATCAGGTTCCTTGGTATCAGAGTTCCACATGCAATTAGAACATTGGAAACTGTTGAGGCTTAAGGTATCAGAAAGCTAGAGAACATAGCTAAGAATAAGAACTCTAACAAAGAAGAATTGAAGAATTTTTTTTTTTTTTTAAACTTTTTTTCTTTTTTGTCCTTAAGGTTTCTTTAAGAAGCTAAGTAAGCTAACAACACGTTATTACCCACGGAATCATTAAAGAACCAGGAAAGACCAAAATCCTTGGGTTTTAAGAGCATCAGCCAAAGATTACAAAACACACTGCACCGACCCGCTCCGAGTTTCCTGAGGAATTACCAAACACCACGATCAGGACAGCGACTCTGACAGTTGTTCCGTGTCTGAACTTTTCAGAACCTGCTGATGCCCTTAGGATTTTCATGCAAAACGGTCTCTGGAGTTTACAAAGAGTTGTGCGAGCAAAACAAAGCACGTCAAGTAAGAAGCATGGGAAAGGTCAGAGGTGAAAACAGCCAGACTGGTGTAAGATGTAACGGGATGGTCATGGCGAATAAGCACACAAGTAATCACTCTTCACTAACCAGGACGGACAGAAGAGCAGCAGCAGATTAAATCTTGAGCTGGATGAGGAACAACGGTAGGAGACCAGCTCGGGTTTCGGGGTCATGAGTGTGAGGCTACAGTACAGTCTGGTGCGGGTTCACCACTACAGTGTCATCTGATTGTTTTGCTCGGGCATGCTTTTCTGCTCAGCATGTCTGTAAAGAGCGCTGATTTAAACGCCAAAATACTTTCTGTCCAATTAAACCAGGGCGATTGATAGATTCCTAATTACAGTCAGAAAAGAAATATGTTTAAAACTATATCAAACTTCTTTCATTTACAGTATAGTTAGTATATTTATGAAGTGGAAAATGAGATGACTTTAATCTGATGTCTGCAATGTTGTTCAATTGCATTTTTTTTTTTTTGTTGCTTTTGTTATTAAAAATCTGTTAAAAGTGAACACAAACACTGTGTTTAATTACACTGGCATTCAAGGAAGTTACATTTGCACAAACGTAATCCATTGCAGTCATTTATCTATTAATTACCCTCCCTATTGTTACAGCCGCGCTTCAGGGTTTTTTTTTTATTTTTATCTTTGTGTCAGCTGTTCCTCTGGTATACTGCAGTATAATTACAAGCATTTCATACTGTAAGTGTCATTGAACTTAATTACATTACGTTGATGCAATGAGTCTAAAATATATTTCTATTTTATATTTATGCGTGTTCCAGCAGGATGGAGCTCCTCGCCATGAGGTAAAAATGATAACTAAGTGGCTCGGGGAACAAGTCATCAAAATTTGGGGTCCGTGACCAGGAAACCCCTCAGACCTTAATGCCATTGAGAACTTGTGGTCGATCCTCAAGGGTTAGGGTTAACAAACAAAAACCCACAAATTCAGACTAAAGGGTCAAGCTCTGATTGTGCAAGAATGGGCTGCGCCATCAGACAGGGCGTGGCCCAGACGTTCATTGACAGCATAGAGGTCTTAAAAAAGAAAAGTCAAATATTGACTGTTTGCATGAAGTTGATGTATGTGTCAATAAAAGCCTTTGATGCTTATGAAATGCTTGTAATTATACTTCAGTACACCAGAGTGACATCTGACACAAAGACCTTAAATCACTGAAGCAGGAGACTTTATTAATAAAATTGTGATTTTAATTATGTTCCTTTTTAATATTTTATTATTATTATTATTATTATTATTATTTCTTCATTTAGTTCCTTATTTTATTTGATTATATTACTATATTATTTTATTATTTATGTGAATCACACATACATTGGGGCATTCATGTTGTTAAAGTGCTATACAAATAAAGATGAGTTGAGTTGAGTAAAAATTAATATTTGTGTCATTCTCAAAACTTTGAGCCACAAAAGTTTGATCTTTCCTCGTGAATGTTTGGAGGGGTCTTTTTTGTTTGTTTGTTTGGAAAAAAAAAAAAAATCTAAATTTTTAATCCAGCAACACGACATCATTATGATGTCATCAGATCATTATATTCTCTTAACTGGTCCTAAATAACCAGAAAACAGAAATAATAGAGAGAACTGACTTTTCATAATATTACATTTTAGAAATGAGAAAAAAAGTTGTACCTTGTAAAAAAACTCTAAGTCAGTATATTTAAAATTATAACTTTATTTTAATGCCCATGGATGTAATGTTTACAGTGAAAATGACAAAAACAAACAAACATACATGATGCTGAAAACATTATAATCAGCAACTTAAACATCATTAAAGAGGTCAGCAGTCTGAATTTCAGTCATGTACAAATATTCACATCGATTTTGAATAAAACGTTCAACATAAAGGAAAGAAAGTGCACAGTATGGTAGGACTAACAACAAAACAACAAGGGCTTTTGGGATATCGTACACGGATCCGCCTTCAATATGAAAACTCCAGATGAGAATTTTACATTAGTTTTCATTCAGTTTTGTAAATTTCGCCGTAAATTATATGAAACATCTACTGTAGGTATAAAACAGTGTCTTATAACAATTACAACAACTTTCTTGCATAGGAGGAGATTGGTACTGTATATTTACAACAACAAAGACAAAAGACCAGCGGAAATACTGTACTGACTGCCACTTTAATACTACTGCGGCTAAATAAAGCAGTCTTTGGTTTACATTACTGCCCTTCCACGGCATTGAGCAGAGAAATCAACCACAACCACAACAACAACATTAACGAAGGAAGGCACATGTTACTTTTGCTTGTTTGTTTGTTTTGTTATGTCAACACTATAACCAATAATGTAAGGTCCAGACTAATAACCAAAACATCCCAAAAAACTTTTTCTACTTTATAATGTGCAGATTTAATGGACGTCATAATTCTTGTCATTCTAAACACTTGTTTATGCGAACTGAACGTCTTTTGTTTATGATGTGCACAAGCCATAGCTCTATGATCTCATAATAAAATATTCTAAAAATTATAGCGCACTATAGCAGAGCGATGATGTACAGTAAAACCTTTCTATACGGACTTCTTTAATATTACTTCATTTCTCCGGGTCATTAAAAAAAAACTAAAAATGAGTGTACAATAGACTCGTGCGATATAACAATTTAACCGTCTCGATCACGTTGTCCAGTAAAGGTTTTCTGTACTACTGTATAGTACATGATGCTTTTGCATAAGAGCTCCATAATTTAATATCAGCGCTGTTACTCACAAATTTATCAGAAAGCAGGACTGATCTTTTACGAAATAAACATAAGTTCTAATTATCTGCCGCAGGAAATATTTCGAAAGAATATTTCAAGTCGAATTAAGATCCATCCATATACAGCGCCTTGCAAAAGTATTCACACACCTGGAACTTCTCCACATTTTGTCGTGTTACAAACCACAAATGCAAATGTATTTTATTGATATTTTATGTGACAGACTAAAACAAAAGTGGCACTTTATGGTGAAGTTGAAGAAATCTGATAAATACTTTTCAAGAATGTTTACAAATAGAAATCTGAAAGGTGAGGCGTGCATTTGTATTCACCCCCCCCTTGTACTCTGATCCCTCAAATTAAGATCTGGTGGAACCACTCGCCTTTAGAAGTCACCTCATAACCCTAACCCTAACCCTAAGTCACATAACCCTAACCCTAACCTCACCTCAAGTCAAGAGAGTCCAGCTGTGTGTGATTTAATCTGAGAGGAATACAGCTGTTCTGTGCAGCCCTCAGAGGTTCGTTGGAGAACATTAGTGAACAAACAGCATCACACCAGACAGGTCAGGGATAAAGTTGTGGAAGAAGCAAGGTTAGGTTATGAAAAAATATCCCAAGCTTTGAACATCTCACGAAGCGCTGCTCAATCCATCATCCGAAAAAATTTAAAGTGTACGGCACAACTGCAAACCTACCAAGACATGACCGTCCACCTAATCTGGCAGGAGAGCATTAGCAGAAGTCCTGCAGTTTACAACAAGCCATGTGTGGAAGAAGGTGCTCTGGTCAGATAAGACCAAAATAGAACTTTTTGGCCTAAATGGAAAATGAACCTTGTGCATGGTGGTGGAAGCATCATGTTGTGGGGACGCATTACTTCGGTAGGGACAGGGTCAGGAAACTGGTCAGATGGTTGGAGGAAACAAGTTAGAGTCTGGAAAAGACTTGAGATTCACCTTCCAGCAGGACAGCGACCTGAAACTTCCAGCCAGAGCGACAAGGGCAATGTTTAGATCAAATGGCCCAGTCAAAGTCCAGACCTAAATCCAATGTAGAATCTGTGAAAAGACTTGAAACCTGCTGTTTACTGCTGACTGAGGTTGAGGCATTTTGCAAAAAAACAAAAAAAAACAAAAAGAAAACGGGCAACTCTCTGGATGTGCAAGGCTGGTAGAGACATACCACAATGACGTGCAGCTACGAAAGGTGCTTCTAGGAAATACTGACTGACTGACTTGGCCCATATACAAATGCACGGAATGCAGCTGCTCGGGTACAGGGACTCGACTGGGAATAGGAGACAAAATGTCCTGGAGAACTGTTCCTCAAGACTAAATTAGGAAATACAACAGAACCGAGGGGGGCTCAAGACTTCTGCACAGGAGAAAATTCACATGGCAACTGGACAAATAGAATCGTAGAATAATTCGCTAAAAACCTCAACGTTCAGCTAAGACATCTTTTAGTCGCCGATGCATTTAAATCATTTATCTACAGTATTATGTAAAACAAAATGGTAACATGGCAGAAATCAATATCACACAAGCCCAGTGTAGAGGGATTTAAAACCTGCATGAAAACATACAGCTACTAGTGTAGTATCATATGTCCTGTTAATAAACAAACAAATACAAATAATAATAATAATAATAAAAAAAATCAGATATACACTCTTAGGAATAAAAAGGTACTTGATGCAGCCGTGCCTGGGTTCCTTTAGTATGTCCTTCACTTCAAAGCTTATTATCAATGTTATTATGGAATAATAATAATAATAATAATAATAATAATAATAATAATATAGGGTAAAAGGTTCATACCAGAGGAACCAAGCAAAAGCAGAGGTGCCAAAATGTATGGTCCTGCAGAGTAATTTATTTAAAGACAAACCAGTTGTGGGGTAATTTTAATAAAATAAATAAAAATAAAACCCTAATATTGTTATATGATGTGATAATTGTGGTGAATCAGTATAGAAATAGAAAGGAATGAATTTAACTTCTTAAAGCTTTTATACTGACGCACAGCTGTACAGAGACTAATCCTGTAAAGATACCTTATAATAAATAATTGTAATTAATTGGATAATATTATTATTATTATTTATTATTATTAGATGGATATACACATGTTATAATTTTGTCCAAACTGCATAAAACAAAACAAAAACTTTTTCCCCTTAACTGGTCGCTTATAAATCCAATTACTATGTTATTTAATATCACTACAATTACACACACACACACACACACACACACACACACACACACACACACTTTTTTTGTGGTCTTGTCCCTCTTGACCATGCTAGCACCTCTACAGACATGCGCATCAGTACCCTTTTGTCCCTCTTTTCCCTTGTGAGTGTATAAAGTTTGCATCCCTCCTCTACACCGGGGCTTTTAATCATTACACAATTACAGCTGCTGCTTTAGATCAGCCGGTGAAAATTAAGGTTTGACTGAGAGGTGTCAGTCTGAGCTGCGGCGAGGCACCTGGCTTCTTTCTGATCGACTGGTTTTGGTCTTGGGGACTCCGTCACGTCCATCGCAGACCTGATTCTGGTCTTTTACTTCCAAACAGTCGAGTCTCAGACGGGCTACGCCGTGGATGCGCGAGCCATCTTATGGACTCCGGGGGAATTTTCATAAGTCTAAACACACACACACACACAGAGTGGATGAACAGAAATCAATTCTGCAATAATAACAACAACAACAACAACAATAATAATAATAACGAGTCCTTTCTTGCACGTCAGTGGCACGAGTGTTTCACCTTCCATATTTGACTATAAAATCCTAAAATGTCGTATTTAGTCAGGATCATTTGTATAAAGTCGGTGATGCCGCAGTTCCTCTCAGGCTTCGCCCCCTCTCACCCCCCCCTCACCCAGTCATGCGCACCTACGTCATGGCTTTGTGATTTACGTCAGTGTGTTTGGTGTGTGTGTGTGTGTGTGTGTGTGTGTATATATAGTCCCTGATTTCCCTGTACGCTTTGCAAAGTTTGCAAAAAATCAAATAGCTTTTTGTTGTTCTTGGAAAAGAGGGGTGGACCTGTGTGTGTGTGTGTGTGTGTGTGTGTGTGTGTGTGTGTGTGTGTGTGTGAAGGGTGTGCAGTCGAACGATTGAATAATAAATTGGATCATAAATATTCCTTCTTGATTTGTGTTTAATGAAAATCCTACAGTAATTACACAGGACTTGTTGCTCGGTGATTTATCATGATGTTGAGCTCAAAGAAGCGATTTGTCTACGACTGTACATCTATGTTTATTTATTTATATAATTAAATGTCATCTCAGTTTGGTATTTTCCCTCTTTTTTTTCTACCACTTCTATATGTATAATTTCCTCTTATAAATGTATAAAAAATGTATAAATAACATGTACTGTATTTTTAAAAAAATCCCACAATAAATTATTTATCATTTTAAATAATTTTACTCTGGATTTATTTTAATGATCATTATTTGCATAGAACATTATATTTCCATGAATATATAATATATTATAGTTAATAATCATTTTGCATTCATTACTAGACATATCAGAGTTCAAAAGAGGACAAATCGTTGGTGCGCGTCTCGCTGGAGCGTCTGTGACCGAGACAGCGAGTCTTTGTGATGAATCAAGAGCCGCGGTATTCAGGGTAACGTCGGCACACCACCAAGAAGGATGAGCCACATCCAACAGGAGTTATTGTGCTCTACAACCAGGCGTTTCACTTTCATTGTCCAACCCCGGTACGATTATCAACACGGACCCCCCCCCCCACCCCCCCCCCCCGCAGGTGCATAATTACTGGCTGTGGTCTGTTTCTAGCTCTACGCAATAACGACGGGAGGCAGCGTGGGGTTATGGGGGCTGTGGCGAGGGGTTACCCAACACCATACTGTCACGCCCCCCTACCTGCAGATCTGATTTGTATTGTGATATCACGGTTTCATCAATACCCCGATTCAATATTAATATTTTCAGATTTCATTACAATTCTAAATAAGCTTAGCCAATAATTCTCCTGACACACGGGATGCTGTGCTGCCTGCCAATGTGTGGACAGGCACCACCTGTAGGATTATAGTGGAACTGCAACATTTTACCACCTCACACGGAAACATGTACTGTATATAAATGAATCAATTATTTTTAAAAAATCGATTTTGGAATCGCAGAACTAAAGAATAGCAGTACATCAATTCCAACTGTAGTATTAAGTATTGGCACCGCATCCATTAAACCCTGAACATCACTGAAATGATATCTGTTCAGCAGTGATCCTTTTTTTTTTTTTTTTTTCATTGATGGATAGAATGGGGGGCCAATACAGTTGTGCGGAGCATCAAACAGGCACCGGTTTGATAAATGCACACCAACGAGGCGGATCTGAGAGACTCGTGTACATACTGTCAATCAGCAAATCAAATTTTTTCCTGCTGGATAATAACAACAGTCAAAAATAAAGGAAAAAAAAAAAAAAACCCTGCACACGGGAGCATGAAAGAGAAGTGGGAGGAAAAGAGAGAGTTTCTGGCACATTTTTAAATTTCCCTGTAACAAATCAACACCATTAAAGAGACCAAACAGTCTCTCCGCCGGTTCCGCTGCCAGGCTGAGATTTGCCTGTAAAGCCGAGCGCAAAAGCTGGAAACGTTCGAACTGTGTGTGACCCTGAGCATGGAAATCTTTAACTCGGTTTTGGGCCACACCCATAACTGAGATCAGTGTTCTCTCTCTCTCTCTCACACACACACACACACACATCTCTGACAGTAATGCATCTGCAGATGACTTTGATGATTTATAATAATGCGCTCATTCTAACATGTTAGCGTTTCTATGGTCACAGGCGCTTATGGGAGGGGTCTCCAGTGTCAATCAAAGCGGCAGGCGAAGCTGCATCAGTAAGTCTTCTGAACTGAGAGGTTCACGCATCAGTGTGGATCTGCTCACCCTCATGGCGTTGGAGATCCAGGGCAGGAAGCGAGACACTCGGGTGTAGACGCCGGGTTTCTTTGCCATGGCGCAGCCCGTCCCCCAGCTGACCACGCCCAGCAGCCTGTAGCGGCTCGTCTTAGACAGACAGTCGGCCGCCACGAAGGGACCGCCGCTGTCTCCCTGGAGGAAACGTTACAGTACAAACAAGACGCGCTGTATTTCAGTGCACAATTATGATGGTGCAACGGCGCCCTCTTGTGTCCTGAGAGCGCTCAGGGATATCGTGTGCTGGTGATCAGTTACCTGGCAGGAATCCGTTCCTCCTTTCTCGTAACCGGCACAGAACATGGTGGTGGTGACCTGGTTGTCGTAGTAATCAGGGGCGTTACAGATCGCATCGCTGATTATGGGAATGTGGGCCTCCTGGAGGATCGTCGCCTGCGTGCCTGGGAGAAAAAAAATGATAATGATGATAAAAATAGTTTTACTGTGGAGAGGGTTTGAGATGAGAATGAAACAGTGTCATTTCTTACATCTTATACAGTACAAGAGGTTTTTAAAAAAAAAAAAATTATTCCCCTGAAAATAAAAATAAAAACATTTCGGTCTGAATAAACTCCGACAGAGCCGTCTGGGAGCGGCGCTAACGTCTAATACTGTAGAAAATGTCAAACTGCGCCAAATCTACTGCACAGAAGAAATATTGAGATTCAAAAGGTGTCTTTATTTTTACGTTATACAATTACCACAGGTCTATCAATTCTCTTTTCCACATTACTGTACAAAATGTTTACAGGTAAACTCACGGCCTGACCTGATATTGGAGTTACGCGTTACAGTTAAAGGAGGAGGAGTCAGTGATCCTAATCCAATAACAATCACGTCATAAAACGCTATTCCCGCCAATTAGCAACAGGGGGCGCTAGTGCTGCATGACATATTTTTATGTGTACATACAGCAGGTGAGCTAGCCCAGATGTTAATGCAGCTCATGTGCGTCCATTAATTCTGGGGGCGGAGCTTGTGAAGGAGCACTGTGTGTCAATAGTGTTTGTTTCACTGACTCCTCCTCTTATACATAAAAATAAAGTGTTTTAATTGAACCGGTGCCGAGAGGAATCGGATTATATGCATTCATATCATTATTTCCTCTGGGACTATTCACTTGAACGGATTGAATTCGTATGCCGAGGATAAAACTTATGACTACATTTGTGTGCTTGATTTACACAGCGTCTTAATCAGCCCGTGGTGCAGACACAGTTACCACTTTTAGGCTTATTTTATTTCACCTAAATGAAATAAACTAATTGTGACTTGCGATATAAGGGGAGAAAATGGCAAAGTGATGATATTAGGTTCGAGGGGGTGGAGCTAATTAAAAAAATTCAATCGCAACTGTTTAATCAGAAACATCAAAATGACAGATATGCTCTTTAAAACGCATTTCGTGTTTGATAAAATCGTATTTTAAGAGTTGCTGTATAATGTACCTGATCCTTGTACAGTTCTAATGTAAGGATTGTTTGTACATGCTGTAGTTTGAAGCTGCACTGACCGTAGTACTCGACGTTTCCCCAGCCCGTCACCGTGCCGATCTGACCGTCGACCAGCCGCTGACCGTAGGTGGGCAGACACACGGGCTGGATGTAATCTACGGCAAGCAGGAGAGGAAAAATGACATGAAGTAAAATGTAACAATTAATAACCTGTTTAATTCGCTGTACATCGTATACTGTGGATATGACTTCGTTAAAAATAACTAAGTTCGCTAATCTTTAGTTAGCAAATCATTTCTCCTGTGAAATAAGACAAGCATGAGCGTTTAAACATGTTTTTGTAAGAGCGAGCAGACTCAGTGTGTGTAATGAACACTGGACTGCATACGCTGAGAGTTTGTTCAGGCTGTAAGGGAGCTGATGGAGGAGCTGCGATTGCACTCGATAGCACTAATTAGACTGACGGCTTTGTTCAGGAGCTCATTAGTGAAATCTGAGGTTCGGGTGGGGCGGATCTCTCCCGTCACGGCGGCTCTTGTTAAACGGCTTCGGTCAGACGGACTGATAAACCCAGATGACTGATTACGGCAAGGCTTTAATCAATTTTCCTTTGTAGTTCTCGCCGATCAGTGTTGTGTTATTTGACACAGTTTCAGTTTACAGGAGCTCAGGATTCAGACGTGGTGTGAAACCGAATTCTACTGAAATTCCACGACGAGTCCCGAGTGTCTGCACGAGAGACGGAAACTGCTTCATCGTGGCACCTAGAAATCCACCACGGTGGACATTTCACAAATTCCTGCTTGGAGATTCCAGACTTTTCTGATAGTATTGTCTTTTGTTCAGGAGGCCTGAGATCCTCAGAAAACAGGGCGGCTTTGTTCTCTGCATTTCCTGGCAATCTGAAACTCGGAGGGAGGAGCTACAGCCTACGACACTGCGGCGTTCCCTCAGAATCAATCCCAGCCTTAGAATTTCACGGTCTAACACTCTAACCACTCTGATCACTCTAAACACTCTAACACTCTAAACACTCAAACCACTCTAACACTCCAAACACTCTAAACACGCTAAACACTCTAATCACTCAAACACTCTAATCACTCAAACACTTTAATCACTCTAATCACTCTAACACGCAAACACTCTAAACACTCCTAACACTCCTAACACTCCTAACACTCCTAACACTCTAAACAATCTAACACTCTAAACACTCTAAACACTCTAAACACTCTAACACTCTAACACTCTAACCACTCTAACACTCCAAACACTCCAAACACTCTAATCACTCTAAACACTCTAATCACTCAAACACTTTAATCACTCTAATCACTCTAACACGCAAACACTCCTAACACTCCTAACACTCCTAACACTCCTAACACTCTAAACAATCTAACACTCTTATCACTCTAACACGCAAACACTCCTAACACTCTAACACTCTAATCACTCTTAACACTCTTATCACTCTAACACGCAAACATTCTAAACACTCCTAACACTCAAATACTTTAATCACTCAAATTACTCAAACACTTTAATTACTCTAATCACTCTAACACTCCAAACACTGCAAACACTGCAAACACTGCAAACACTCCTAACACTCCTAACACTCCAAACACTCCAAACACTCCAAACACTCCAAACACTCTAACACGCTAACACGCTAACACTCTAACACTCTAACAATCTAACAATCTAACACTCTAATCACTCTTAACACTCTAATCACTCTAATCACTCTAACACTCTTATCACTCTAACACTCTTATCACTCTAACACTCTAATCACTCTAACACGCAAACACTCTAAACACCCTAGCACTCTAATCACCCTAGCACTCTAATCACTCTAAACACTCTTATCACTCTAAACACTCTTATCACTCTAAACACTCTTATCACTCTAAACACTCTTATCACTCTAAACACTCTAAACACGCAAACACTCTAAACACCCTAGCACTCTAATCACCCTAGCACGCTAATCACTCTTAACACTCTAATCACTCTAAACACTCTAAACTCTTTAAACATGTCCCATTTTCCAATAAATGACAAAATGCCAGTGGGTATGCTAATAATGAGTTAAATATATTAACAGAGGCTTTTCTGACATGGTGCAGACGTGAGACTCACCGGTGAACTGCAGAGGCTTGGTGAGGGACAGCACGGCGATATCGCGGCTGTTATCGTCGATATTGGCGTCGACGAAGGGCAGGTAACTGCTGTGATAGACCACCGTCTTTACCTCAGCGATCACCACGTTCTTATGGATGGGCGTGTTGTAGATGGAACCCATGAGAACCCGCCACCTCGACACGTGACGATATCTCCTGCTTACACACAAAAACAAACTGTGAGTTCATGATGTAAGCAGGTAAACGCCAAACTAGTTCATTTTACTTTTTACTTTAGTACTTTTTACTTTGATATACAACACAACTAAGGCTTCTTTTATAGAAGGCCTGGCTCACAATCTCCAGGCCAGTTCATCCCAAAGATGCTCTCAGTATATCCTAGCTTATTGCATTGTGTCATGTTGTCGTGTTGCTGCTCCTGTTTTTGCACATTTGCACGTGAACTTTACGTTGTCTTGTGTTATCTTTTGTATAGTACTTTAGAACAGTTTTTGATAATTTATGGTGTAAATTTGGTTTGTCTTAGATAGTCAGCTAATTAGGTGTCCTCGTTAGCTAGTTACTGTAGTTTCTGTTAATTTATGTTACATGTATGTAGCACCTTGGTCCTGGAGGGACTGTGTACTGGACTGTATATGGTTCAAATGACAATAAAAGCCGACTTGACTAGACTTGCTCGATGGGGTTGAGGTCAGGGCTCTGTTTTAGGGCCGGTCGAGTTCTTCCACACCGAACTCATCGAACCTTGTCTGTATAGTCCAAGGAAAGGTTTTATAGAAGTATAGCACTGTCCAAGATGTCTTGATATAACGCTGAAGCATTATGATCGTCCTTCACTGGGGATAAGGGGCCTGACTGATTAAAACAACTGAATTCAATAATTTCAACAGGTTTGGACGAATACTTTGTCTATATAGTGTATATATAAAACAAACCGTGGTTTATTGCTTTTGCTACTGAACCCATTATATAGATTGTGTGTGAGTGTGTGTGAGACTCACTCAGGGAAGCAGTGCGCAGCACTGACGATCCAGCGGTCTGATATGATGGATCCTCCACACTGGTGAACTCCATCATACTGCAGACTGACCTGCCACGGCCACGAGCCCTGTCGCGCGTCCACACCTCCGACGATCCGCTCCTCAGGGAGCATGCGCCGCCCGCAGTCTACACACCGACAAGACAAAACACTCAGGCGCTTACGCTGCATATACAGTATAAAGGCAGGTGTGTTTGCACACTAGAGCATAATAATAGTAATAGTAATGATAGTAATAGGGGGCGGCATTGTGGTGTAGTGGTTAGCACTGTCGCCTTGCACCGCCAGGGTCCGGGTTCGATTCCCGGCCAGGCTCGATTCCCGTCTCTGTGTGCATGGAGTTTGCATGTTCTCCCCGTGCTTGGTGGGTTTCGTCCGGGTTCTCCGGTTTCCTCCCACAGTCCAAAGACATGTAGGTTAGGCTAATTGGTGTTCCCAAAAATCGCCCGTAATGTGTGAATGAGTGAGTGTATGTATGTGTGTCTGCGCCCAGCTATGGATTGGCACCCTGTCCAGGGTGTACCCTGCCATGTGCCCCAAGTCTCCTGGGATAGGCTCCAGGCCCCCCGTGACCCTGAATACAGGATTAAGCGGTATAGATGGTGAGTGAGTGAGATAATAATAGGAATAATAATTTATTGCTATAAAAATGTGTTAATTAGGTCTTACCTTGACAAAGCACTTGAACTATCTGTCCTTTTTCACATTTACTGAAACACAGACATTACAAAATGTTTCCTTTAAGTGATTCGAATCATTTCAGGTCTGTACACTAGTGATTCATTTACTGATTGTAATAACAATTACAGTTGTTTATTTATTTTCTTTACTCTTTCTATAATTTGTTTCTAATTAAGGTATTAAATAACACTGTATCACGAATGGAAAAAAGATTTCTACGACATACCGTATGTGTATGGTGTATTTTGAGTTTGCTCAGAAATTTCCAGCAAAATATGAATAAAATGGCGAGATGATTCGGGTTTACGTCCAGTAAAAGAGTGCGGTATTTAAAAAATAGTGACGTTTAGTGATAATAATTATATGTAAAACTGACAAGAATTAAAAATATGAAAGGGAAAGTCAAATCTTTAAAGATCCTGTGCAAAATAATATAAATTTCAAAAAACACAACATACTAAAAAAAAAAAAAGCATTTAACAACATCAGTAACAATTCATAAAACTGTGATGTCCTGTATCACAACATCAATAACGCGGTCATACGGCCGAGCCCCGACGGAGTCTCACCAGGGGTACAGCGCGGTGCCGATCTTCTTGCCGTAGGTTAACTCGCTCTCTTTGACGCAGAAGAACTCGTGGCTGCTGCTGCTGCCGTCCGGAGCGCATGTGATGGAGAAATTTATCGCCCTGCAAAAGTGGGGGGGGGGAAAAATATATATATATATATATATATATATATATATATATATATTTTTTTTGTATGTTTTTCTGCTTTAGCGTTCTTTCTTTCTCTATATTTGCCATCGCAATGTCACCTGACGAAGCCCATCTCCTCGCAGCTGATGGCGGCGAGCAGCTGGTTTGCGTTGGACGTGCAGATGTGTCTCCACCGCCGCTGGGCGGAGTCAAACACCCGCAGTCTCTGGTCCGCTACGCTCACCTGCACTGTAGCGAAGAACAAACGGAACGAAGACGCCGTTGTTTTAAAAAGATACAGATGCTCCGACAACAAAAATGTTGTATCTCCAGGAATGAAACGTCGTTCTGATGTTACTGTCTTACCGTCATATAAACCCGTGTCTTCTGCTGTCTTTATGTATGTAGCTGCAAAACAAACACAACGTTGTCGAATCATCACCAACGCCAAGAAGAGATCAATATACAGTACGTTATGTAATATATGAGCAATATATTAGAATTATATACCGTAAATATTATAATCAGACGTGGAAGGTAAATAAGACGTGTAAATAAGAATGCTTACTTCTTTACTGTATCAAATACTGTTTTTTATGTACGTTATTAGTGAATATTTTTCTACTCTAACTCCACTAAATCCTACTACATACACACGTGGACAAAATTTTTGGTACCCTTCGGTCAATGAAAGAAAAACTCACAATGGTCACAGAAATAACTTTAATCTGACAAAAGTAATAATAAATAAGAATTCTATGAATGTTAACCAATGAAAGTCAGACATTGCTTTTCAACCATGCTTCAATGGAATTATAAAAAAAAAAAAATGAACTCATGGAACAGGCCTGGACAAAAATGATGGTACCCCTAACTTAATAGTTTGTTGCACAGCCTTTTGAGGCAATCACTGCAATCAAACGATTCCTGTAACTGTCAATGAGACTTCTGCACCTCTCTGCAGGTATTTTGGCCCACTCCTCATGAGCAAGCTGCTCCAGTTGTTTCCGGTTTGAAGGGTGCCTTTTCCAGACGGCATGTTTCAGCTCCTTCCAAAGATGCTCAATAGGATTGAGGTCAGGGCTCATAGAAGGCCACTTTAGAATAGTCCAATGTTTTCCTCTTAGCCATTCTTGGATGTTTTTAGCTGTGTGTTTTGGGTCATCGTCCTGTTGCAAGACCCATGACCTGCGACTGAGACCCAGCTTTCTGACACTGGCCAGCACATTTCTCTCTAGAATCCCTTGATAGTCTTGAGATTTCATTGTACCCTGCACAGATTCAAGACACCCTGTGCCAGATGCAGCAAAGCAGCCCTAGAACATAACAGAGCCTCCTCCATGTTTCACAGTAGGGACAGTGTTCTTTTCTTCATATGCTTCAAGTATAATTAGCAAAATTTGCCTTGGCAAAAAGTTCAATTTTTGTCTCATCTGTCCATAGGACATTCTCCCAGAAGCTTTGTGGCTTGTCAACATGTAGTTTGGTATATTCCAGTCTGGCTTTTTTATGATTTGTTTTCAACAATGGTGTCCTCCTTGGTCGTCTCCCATGTAGTCCACTTTGGCTCAAACAACGATGGATGGTGCGATCTGACACTGATGTTCCTTGAGCATGAAGTTCACCTTGGATCTCTTTAGAAGTATTTCTGGGCTCTTTTGTTACCATTCGGATTATCCGTCTCTTTTATTTTGTCATCAATTTTCCTCCTGCGGCCACGTCCAGGGAGGTTGGCTACAGTCCCATGGATCTTAAATTTCTGAATAATATGTGCAACTGTAGTCACAGGAACATCTAGCTGCTTGGAGATGGTCTTATAGCCTTTACCTTTAACATGCTTGTCGATAATTTTCTTTCGAATCTCCTGAGACAACTCTTTCCTTCGCTTCCTCTGGTCCATGTTGAGTGTGGTACATACCATGTCACCAAACAACACAGTGACTACCTGGAGCCCTATATATAGGCCCACTGACTGATTACAAGATTGTAGACACCTGTGATGCTAATTAGTGGACACACCTTGAATTAACATGTCCCTTTGGTCACATTATTTTCAGTATTTTCTAGGGGTACCATCATTTTTATCCAGGCCTGTTCCATGAGTTTATTTTTTTCAATAATTCTGTTGAAGCATGGTTGAAAAGCAATGTCTGACTTTCATTGGTTAACATTCATAGAATTTTTTTTTAATTATTACTTTTGTCAGATTAAAGTTATTTCTGTGACCATTGTGAGTTTTTCTTTCATTGACCGAAAGGGTACCAACAATTTTGTCCACGTGTGTATATCTGTACTTTCTCCTTCACTGCATTTGTGTACAGCATGGGTTACATAACCACAGTGGTGTGTAGCTAAAACATGCTCAGTACATTTGATGCTTAAGTACAGTTGAAGGTTAGTTTATTTATTTATTTATTTTACTTTAGCCCAAGTACAATTGTAAATAGAGGCCTCCTACTTTAACTTAAATAATATTTTACCCAGGATACTGTGACTCTATTTTTCCAGGATTTGCCAAACTCTCCTACTGATAAACTTACTGTATAAAATATTCTTACTACTTTATTTTATAATGCATTTATTACTACCGAGTATTCATTTCATTTATGAAAAATATATTTTTATAAGTCCAATGTTGTAGTAGTAAATTCTTATTTTTTTCTATTTTTTTGGTCAATTTATTTGTTCTTTCCTCCTTTCTTGTGTATTATTTTAGTAATTAATATGGTTATTATATGGTTACTCCATTACTTCATACTTTATACAGTTTATGCCCTTTTTTATTTTTATATATTCCTAATTGATATTTTATTTTATTGTAAAAAAGTACTACATATTGTAAACTTTATATCTTATATTCTTTTCTATCGCATTTTCCAAGTCTCTCTTATTTTCCTTTTTAGGTCACAAACAGTTGTGTAAGCATTTCGCTGCATATCAAATTGTGTACGGTTGTGTACAGTATGTGACAAATACATTTTTAAAAATAATTTCCTTACACACTATATATATATACAGTATATTCACAGTACTTTGCAAAAGTCTTAGGCGCCATATTATCTGTAGTACAAATTTTGTTATACAAGTTTATTATTTCTGCATTATTATGTACAAGACCGTTCCCTACAAAGATACACTACAATTAATGAATAAATAACATTACAGAAGAATATTTGCATGCCTGTAAAGAAAGCGACATATTACATGACAGACCAGTTTTCAACATATATATATATATATATATATATATATATATATATATATGTATGTTCTTAATGTATGTAATATATTCTGTACATTAATACCGCTTAGTGTTTAATTTCTTATTCTGATTTCCGCTAATGGTTTAGAAAGATTAGTTGCTTGATTAATTAGAGGTTTTATTAGCATGTATTTAAAAGTCACATTCTTTATACTGTAGGCCATCCTTTCAACATTCCACTGTTTTATTGGAATCAGGATGTCCTAAGAATAAACAATCTAATTCAGGATGGTAACAGTGCCGTTGTGTCTCCACATCACTATTTTACCATAACAGCACAACACACAGTTGTTCATTCCTTACTCAGCACACACTTCCCAGCCCGGACTCACCCAGGGCCCAGATTGCGGCTCCCAGTCCCGCCAGGACCACGGCGGTCACGCCCACGGCGACCACGGCTCGCCACCGGCTACATAAGCTCATCCCTGGTGCTCCTGTCGGACAGACCACACAGAATACATCAAAACATACAACATCTCGTAATGTGTGTATAAACTACCGATATCATATCGTTCTGACATCACAACGCCCCACATGACTTGCTGTAAGCGATCATATGTTATTTACGTCATTAACACGAACACGTGAAATGATTTTGCCGAAGTCTAGCGCGAGACAAAAAAGCGAAGCGCGACGACAAGTGTGTGTGTTGAGAGATGAGAGAAGAATGAGATCAATAGTCCAAAGTCAGCACGTCCGTGGACACAAAGTAAACTGGGGATTTAAGACTAGTGCCATAATCTACTCCCCTCACACACACACACACACACACACACACACACACACACACACACACACACACACACGGAGTGAGTGTCACACTGTCCCTGGACTGGATTCGTCAGATCTGACCATGAGGTGGTGATCTGTTGCATAAAGCGCCACGTGCAACAAGCGTGCCGGAATCTTTATTACAATTCCAAATAAATCCTGAACGCTCACTGCAAACCTCAACAACAACGACTAGAACTAGTATTAAACACGCCGAGTGTTCTAGAAGTTTAGTTTTAAAGGCCTATTCTTCTGCCTTTTCTATTGGTGTGTCCATCGATATTTGGATTTCTACATTTCTTTCCTTATAATGAATGTTGTGTTGGGTGTTAGAGTATTCGGATTAGTTTTTTGATGTAACGAGTAAATCTAACGCGTTCGCCCCTCCGTTCAAGTCCTCAGTTATTTAGTTACTTTTTCAAAAATGTAATCAGTTATTCAGACAATTTATGTAATCCGTGAGCCAGACAGCAGTCATTCCCAATCCATTTGTGTGTGTGTGTGTGTGTGTGTGTGTGTGTGTGTGTGAAAGTCGTCTTACAAGCTCCGCCCCTGAGAACCCCCCCCCCCCCTGTTATTCCTGCTGTTATACCCCTATCTCACCTATATGGTTTAAATATGCGAGGACCGACGGGAAGATGGAAACCTAATCACAGCATCGAAACCCGCGGTGAATCATGATGAACCGTACTTATGGCCACCGCGCGAAACCGCGTAGGAGAGATAGGGGTATTAGTAGTGAACAGATTATGGGCCGAACTTCGCTGAGTGATGATGGTAGAATAATTATAAAGGTCTCGACTAAAACAACATGCATGAGGAAGCACAAAGGAGTTTTCATTTTCTGCAATGGAAAAGTACTCGAACTAGTTACTTTTATCAGAAAGTAACGCAGTCATGTAACGGATTACTTTTCAACGACAGTAATTTTGTAATGTAATTAGTTTCTTTAAAAAGTAACGTCCCCCAACACTGGTGGTGAAGTAACAACAAGATTGAGAATAGATACTGCCACTAAATGATTTCACCGTCCTGAACTAACAGTCTGTAAAAATGAAACAATCGAGAGAGTAAAGGGGCGGGACTGTTAGCAGCACCCTGTGAGTTGAGTTGAGTTTTTATCTTTCGCCAGGCAGTGTATTTCACGTCAGTGAACTCAAAACAAGGGGGCGGGGCTTCCACAGAGCGACAGTTCAGAACCGAGAATTCAACTCAATTACTTTCCAGTCGTTCTTGATTAATTATATACAGTATAGGCAACTTAATTACAGCACGCTTCACTTCAGTTCTGGCCACTTGCATCTAATGTGCCTCTAGTTTAAATGGAAAATAAGGGGAACTGCACCAGGTGTTTGCAGCTGTAAATCACATCTTGTTTTACTGAGAAGAAAAGGTCTTATTTTGTCGTGGCATGACATGCATACTCGGATAGCGGGAGGTTTGTCACATCTGGATTATATAACATATTGAGAACAAATATCAGTGGACGTCATGGAGAGATGAATAAATGCTTACACCGTACGTGTCTAAAATTTTGGAACCAGTCCTGAAATAAGAAATATACAGAACTACCATAAGTACAGTACACGTCACTGACGGTTAAAGAGTTTGTAGAAAGAGTTAAAAGGTTAAAGCTAAAAATAATCTGATGTTTAATGTAATGAGTGATATTATATTATTATTATTATTATTTCAGGTTGAAGACCACGTACATGTCTGTGTGTCTTTCTGTACGGCAGGACTCTCTGTCTAACATATTAATACACAGAAATCACATTCTTTTTTGTCTTGAAACGACTCCAGCGTGTTAAAATTCACTTATACCACTTCAGCGCTGTTATTTCAGTCAGAGTGAAAATATGAACTAATCCCAGTAAAAATATTCACTTTATCTTTTCTAATTAATATCTATTGGTGCAGGTGTTTGTTTACATTGAGACAGTAGCACATTAGTAGATTATTTTAAAGTAGATTATTAAATCCCACACATAACTGTTCATAACATCACTTTTACTCAACATTTAGATTTCACTGATGGTGCAGATTAAACTTCAGTCTGAGACTAAGTCTAAGTACTGCAAGAGATTCAGTAAATTCTGTCCAGACAGTTTTGAGTGATGCTGCGACAAAATCTGGCTGGACAGACATAAGGACACACAGAAATGTTTCTGAGACGGGTTTCTGATCCTCCAATGTATAAAACGTGAAGATATCATTAAAAGAGCGAGTTCTCACCAATGTACAGACAAAACCTTACTGTAATTCATGAAGATGAAGTTTAAAGGAACTAAAATGTCTAAAGCTCCACTTTCTTCAACTTCCTATAAATTCAGATGTTTCTCCATCTTGACACATGTTTTGGCACCCGCCTCATCCCTGCCTCCTGCTTACTGCTGAACTCCGACCCAAAAGTCTTTAGTGGAAGCATGAGAGAACACACATCCAGAGAGCTCGACCAGTGTTCCCCTCCGTTTCCCCCTGCCACATTCACGATTTCTGATATTATGTGGTTTGTGCATTTCAAATATAATCTTTTATCTGCTGAACGCAAGTTGTTCCCTTTCAAAAGCTACACTCGATGCTGCGTGAAAACGCTATGGGAACATCTCTTTGTTCTCCGGTTGTGAAGCCTGTGCATGTCAAAACCGCCGAATACCTCAGCTTATAACCTCTGTCAGGCATGACGTCACCGAATAAGGGGCACCTGCAGGTTATAAATAGGAGTGAACCGGAAACATCCTCAGATCTTTTTGTCTTCAGGACCGCTTTGTGTTTGCGTGTGCATGTGCAAGCCATAACGAAAGCAAAAGAAAAAATAACAGCATTAACTCACCGATATGGCGGAGTTGCTTAAGAGATGCGTGCCTCGGTGCGATAGATCTCTTTTGGAGGGCGATCTCCATGAATTTTGTCTCGAGTGCTTGGGGGAAGAACACGCTTGCCTCGGGCTTCAGGGAGACTGTGAGTACTGTGATCTTCTCCCTATTAAGGTGCTTCGCGCGGCTCGCTTTCTTTAAAGAGAAACCACGAGCCGCGGCGCATTCCTGGGCCTCGCGTGCTGACCTGGCAGACGCGCACAAGACGGAATTTCCTCTTTCTCGCGCGCTTTCTCCGGATCAGGAAGTTTTAGCTTCCGCTTCGCAAGCGCGCTCCGGCGCTTCTTGTGAAGGAGCGGAAGAATCCTCCTCTCTTGCTTCCATGTAAGTAGCTTCCTCACAATGCTCCTCCAGTGCTGACAGAGCTTATGAGGAATTATTAGAGGTTGTAACGCGTGCGGTCGAGCGATTGCATATCGACTGGCCGCAGAAGCGAGATTCCCCCAAGCGCTCGAGATTAGACGACAGGTTTTTGTCGGGTGGCCGGGGGGAGGAGCCTCAACTTCTCTCTCTCCCCTTCTTTGGTGACCTCCATGATGAATTAACTCTTTCATGGAGCAAGCCGTATTCATCGCGTGTTTTTGTGCCATCGACTTCGACTTATTCGAATATCGTTGATGCAAAAGCACACGGTTATATGATGATACCCCAGATAGAAGAGACGCTTGCGGGCTATCTCTCTCCTGGGACATCATCTTCCCTGAAACAGCCTACTCTCCCCTCCAAGGCGTGTAGATTGACATCTGCTTTGGTGGGGAAAGCTTTTCAGGCAGCAGGTCAGGCTGGCGCTTCACTGCACACCATGGCGGTTTTGCAGGCCTACCAGGCTGATCTGCTGAAGGACCTTAGCCCCGGTGGGGTTATTGATGACAGGGCGTTTGCAGAGCTGCGCCGAGCCACAGACCTGTCTCTCCGTGCAACCAAGCAGACGGCCCGTGCTGTGGGCCCTTCTATGGCTGCCATGGTATCCACGAAGAGGCATCTGTGGCTGAACCTCGCGGGTATCTAGGATAAGGATCGTGCTGTCCTTCTTGATGCCCCCGTCTCGCCTTCCGGCCTCTTTGGCGAAGCTGTTTATTCCGTCGCCACTAGGTTTCGGGAGGCGAAGCTATATGAACAGGCTTTTGGGAGGTTCCTTCCCCGCCATGCTCAAGAACTGGGACCGTCGGCCACCCGGCCCCGGCCAGGTCTGGCCCCTATCAGACGTGAGGTGCAGAAGGAGAGCGTGACCAGCCGCGCACCCCCTCGTAAAGACTGGGGTGGGGCTCGCCGCTCTTCTCAATCTCCCTCAAAAAGACCGGATCTGAGGAGCTTCCTCTCTTCAAAGAGGAAGCCCTGAGGCTCGTGCGCCTGGGGCCATGGGGGTGTCTCCCCCCAGGGAGGGGAGCTTGAATTTTCGTCACAAAACAGGGCCTCCTCCCTGGCACTCCCAGGAGGCCGGTGTTCAATCCCCGCCACCACTGGTGTTTCGGGGAGCGCCGGTCTCCAACGAAAAGTTGGGTGCTCAGGCATCTCCTGCCACACTTCAGGATACCCAACACCTAACACCCCCCCCATCCAGCCGAAGTGTCAAAGCTTGTGCCCCTTTCGGAGAACCTGGCAGCGTGGAAACTACTGCCAGGCATATCTCCTTGGGTACAAAGGACTGTAGCCACAGGCTACAGGATTCAGTTTGCACATCGTCCTCCGCATTTCAACGGCGTGGTCTCCACTTCCGTGAAACCGGACCGAGCACATCTGCTGGCCCAGGAATTACAGACTCTGCTGGGCAAAGGGGCCATAGAACATGTTCCCCTCCCAGACAGAGAGTCGGGCTACTTTTTGGTGCCCAAGAGAGATGGGGGGTCGCGTCCGATCTTGGATCTTCGCGGCTTGAACCGCTATCTCAGGAGATCCAGATTCAAAATGTTGACTGTCAAAATTATTGTTTCTCAAATCCAACCAGAGGATTGGTTTGTGACAATCGATCTCAAGGACGCATATTTCCATATAGAAATATTGCCACAGCACAGGAAGTTCCTGAGGTTCGCTTTCGGGGGCAAAGCTTACCAGTATCGGGTCCTTCCATTTGGCCGAGCTCTGTCACCCCTCACATATACAAAATGCTTGGATGCGGCTCTGGCTCCTTTACGACTCCAGGGCATCCGTATTTTGAATTACATAGACGACTGGCTGATTCTGGCCCAGTCTCAGGAGCTAGCGCTTCGACATCGGGATGTCGTCCTAGCCCATCTTCATTCTTTAGGATTGAGACTCAACGCCACAAAAAGCGTTCTCCTTCCTGTTCAGAGGACAACATATTTGGGTGTCACATGGGATTCGGTCACAATGCGGGCACAGCTATCTCCTGCTCGTGTCGAATCCATTCTCAACACCCTGAAGGAAATCAAGCTAGGCCAGAAGGTCACTGTTCATCACTTTCAGAAATCTTTAGGCCTCATAGCAGCTGCGTCCACGGTAATACCTTTGGGTCTTCTGCACATGAGAGCGTTTCAGCTGTGGCTAAGAGCCAGGGGGTTTCATTCAAGGGCCAACTCCCAGAGGCTAATAAGGGTTACGCGCCGGGGGCTTCGTACCCTTTCTATGTGGTTCAGACCCCGGTTTCTGACTTTGGGTCCCACTTTAGGTCCGTCTTGTCGTTGCAAGATGCTAACGACAGACGCTTCCCTCACGGGCTGGGGTGCGGTCTTGTATGGCCGTCCAGCACAAGGGAGCTGGAGAGGTCATCTTCTCGCGTGGCACATCAATTGCCTCGAAATGATGGCTCTGTTTCTGGCCCTGAAACACTTCCTCCAGGAGCAGACTTGCTATCCAGACAAGCTGTAAAACATGGGGAATGGAAACTCCACCCCGAGATAGTCAGTCAAATCTGGGAAAGATTTTACGTAGCAGAGGTGGAACTCTTTGCCTCACAAGACACAGCACAATGCCCTCTTTACTACTCTCTGACTCCTCCAGCTCCCCTGGGTCTGGACGCAATGGCCCACACGAGGCCCAGATTACGCCTTTATGCGCTTCCACCCATAGTTCTGCTCCCAGGAGTCCTGGCGAGGGTCCGTCAACAGGGTTTGCGCCTCTTATTGATAGCGCCCCATTGGCCGACCAGAGTGTGGTTCTCGGATCTAATATCTCTCCTCGAAGGCTCACCCTGGGTGATTC
The DNA here is from genome assembly GCA_030347435.1 of Clarias fuscus. Taxonomy (NCBI): domain Eukaryota; kingdom Metazoa; phylum Chordata; class Actinopteri; order Siluriformes; family Clariidae; genus Clarias; species Clarias fuscus. The sequence continues at coordinate 24,386,817 of CM059226.1, read as the reverse complement.
CAGTGAGGAGGGCTATTCTGTCTCAGGCACAGGGGAAAATACTTCATCCTCGGCCCGAGCTCTGGAACCTTCACGTTTGGCCCCTGAGGGGGACCAACTAAGACATGCTGGTCTTTCAGACAGCGTAATTGAAACCATTTTAAGTGCCAGGGCTCCCTCCACTAGAAGAACTTATGCCCTCAAATGGAGTGTATTTGAAAATTGGCGCATGGCAAGACATGTAGACCCAGTTCACTGCCAGATTGTTTCAGTGCTGGAGTTTCTGCAAGAAAAGTTGTCCTCGGGCTTATGCCCTAGTACTCTCAGAACGTACGCAGCCGCTATTTCGGCTTGTCACGCTCTGACCGATGGGGTTTCTGTGGGAAAGCACCGTTTAGTTGCCCGTTTTATTCGTGGAGCTAAACGGTTGAAGCCGCCCACTAGAGCGACGGTCCCTTCATGGCACTTAGCTATCGTACTCAAAGGCCTGGCTGACACCCCCTTCGAACCACTAGATTCAGCGCCTGTCAGGCTTCTGTCTCTTAAGATGGTTTTTCTTATGGCTATTACTTCTTTGAAGAGGATTGGGGATCTGCAGGCTCTGTCAGTCTCCCCATCCTGCCTAGACTTTGCCCCTGGGCTAGTCAAAGCTATTCTGCATCCTCACCCGAACTATCTTCCCAAGGTTCCATTCTCGACCATGCACCCAGTTGTTCTCGAAGCCTTCTGTCTGCCGCCTTTCACAGCTCCGGAGCAGGAATGCTATTGCCCTAGCCTATGAGGCGCGTGGTCACACTTCGCCTCTGGGAATCAGGGCTCATTCAACCAGGGGGATTGCCTCATCGACTGCCTTAGCAAGAGGCGTCCTCCTGCAGCAGGTGTGTGATGCGGCAGGCTGGTCCTCTTCACACACGTTTGTTAGATTTTATAGTCTGGATGTCAATGCTACTCCGGGTTCGCGGATCCTTGAGTAAGCATCCCAGAGCTAGGTCTGAGACCTCCTCAGCTTTGTGCGCACACGCTACACAACCTGGGGGTCCAGACACTTGCAGTGCGGCGGCGTTGGTATTCTCGTTCCCATAGCGTTTTCATGCAGCATCGAGTGTAGCTTTTGAAAGGGAACGCCTCGGGTTACTTGGCTGTAACCCTGTCCCCTGATAAAGCGGGAACGAGATGCTGCATTCCGATGCCGTCACTGCTGGCATGCCTGGACGTCCTTCATGAAAAAATTGACCTGAGGATGTTTCCGGTTCACTCCTATTTATAACCTGCAGGTGCACCTTATTCGGTGACGTCATGCCTGACAGAGGTTATAAGCCGAGGTATTCGGCGGTTTTGACCTGCACAGCTTTCACAACCGGAGAACAAAGAGATGTCCCCATAGCGTTTTCACGCAGCATCTCGTTCCCGCTTTATCAGGGAACAGGGTTACAGCCAAGTAACCCGAGACGAACTGTTACAATATCAGGAACGGGGCATTTCACATGTTCCGGTTTCACAACAGCACTGTTTGAATGTTGAGATGTTGTCCAGTTTGCAGAGAATGACCTTCAAGAAATAGCTTTCTAAGGAAACTGCATGCTTGGAATTTGTCACACAGACCGAACACCATGACCGGAAACACTGCACGGGTTCTGCTGCGGTGTTTAAACCTGATTCAAAATGAAAAGGGAAAAAAAAAAATCCTTTTCAGGTCAGATTACACAGGATGGGGTCATTTCAGGTCATGACATTTGTTTATGTGATTATTTAATTCATACAAGGAACAATAATGTTTTGTTGCTAAAACAAAAAGTGCAAACGTTTGCATCCTGCTCTATTTAAAGCTTTATATATTTCACTGGTTTCTATGGATTGTCTTCAAAGTACAGTTGGCTTCGTGTTGTTTTCCTGGGATTTAAATAAAGGAAACGGAGCGACACTTCTTGTCTTGGCTGTCCTGGGCCCGGAGCCCGTCTGCGGCCGGTTTGACCCATTTCACCGCTGAACAAACACCACTTTTGTGTCGCACCTGGAAAAAGTCCTGACACTGTGATCTGCCAGAGCGCACGGCTCCCAGTTTCCCCACCTCAGACTTCCACACCCGACTGCCAACATATAGGAAGCCAAATATCCTGTACAGAGTCTTATACGTTTAAATACACTGCGACTGCTGAGAGAACATACCTGAGAATACCTGATGAGAAATAAAACATTCATCTGTGTGTTTGCTTTTCCAAAGAGATTTATTATTTGTCTAACTAACACATTATATTAAATAGAATAATTAATAATAACAGATACGAATAAGGTGCTTTAAAAGTTACAAATTAGCTAAAGACATTTCCATTAAAGGAAATTAATCGAAACGAATCAATACCTGGGATGATTTAAAGATCTATTTTTACATCTTCCAGTTCTTTTTGAGTCAATCAGATCGAAATGAGTTCAATCAGATCAAACTTAAATATTTGTTTCTAAATTAGTCTCTTGTTTATTTACCGAATAGTTGAACTCCTGATATAAAAAATGTACCTTTTTCAGCGATCTGTCATCCTTACAGTAAATCTGTGTCACACAATAATTCACTGAGTACTGTAATAATACAATAATACACTTACTGTACTACACAGGGTATCTAATAATCACATCGTAAACCTTTTGTACTGCACGAGTGTCCAGTGGAAAATAGAAACTGAGACATAATGTTTGTTTAATATGAACTAATTACATGACTTTAATCCTAACATGCTTTACAGTTTTTTCCTCCTACACGTCACATGTGCTTTTGTTTAATTTAATTAATTAATTTACATTCATGTAAAACGTGTTATGAACTAAATGGATGGGTTTGCCCAAAAATGTTTTGTTGCTTTTAAAAACGTCAATATATTTTTTTTTATTCCCACATAATTCATTTAACCGTATAAAATAATACTTTTATTACTCTAGTACATCTACTCTAATCTACTCTGGTTTATTACGTTCCGTCTTTCTGGTGTGATTTCTTTTGTTTTATTTGATGCTCATTTTTTTCGTATAGTGACCTTGATTTTTTTGTTTAACATGCTATAGGAATAAAATGTAAACTCAACCAAATAGAACTGAATTTCATCTAATAACATTGCAGAGCGTTGCATGATTGACTTGGAACAAGTTACGCTGAATAAAATCACACGGTGGCTCCATAAATCAAATGACATTCAATGAAAGTGAAGTAAAAAAAAAAAAAAAAAAAACACTTTCCAGCAGCCTGAACTGAATGAAATACAATTAAATAGAACTAATCCAGTGGAATTGTGGCAAAGTGAATTCAATCAAACCGAATTAATTGCGCCGTGGCACCCTGAATTAAATCAGGATGAACTGAACTGAATCAAATTAAAGAGAACCAAGTAAAACAGCATTGTGAAACGCCGGATTAAACTGAAGTTTTCAAACTAAATCAAACAGAATCACATTATAGTGCCCTGAATTAAATCAAATTAAACTTAAGTGAATTTAATTAAACTGAATCAAATATAAACACATTCTGTCTTTCAGGAATGATTTTCTTTTTAAATTTAATTTATGTAACAGCTAATATTTTTTTCTATAGTAATGTTAATTTTTAAAGGGGCTATAGAAATAAAATAAAATGTTATCTAATAGCAGCGCAGAGCCATGCATAATGGACTTGGATCAAATTAGGTTGAATCTAAATAAAATCATATTAACATAGTAGCTTTATAAATTAAACAAAATTAAATAAAATTAAACTTTGGAACCCTGAACTGAATCAAACTGAACGAAATCAAATATAATCCCACAGTGGCATCCTGAATTAACCAGAATTTATCGAACTGAATCGAACAGAATCACATTATAGCACTCTGAATTAAATCAAATTGAACTAAAGTGAATTAAATTAAACTGAATCAAATATAAACACATTCTGTCTTTCTGGAATGATTGTTTTTGTATTTAATTTATGTAACAGCTAACATTTTTTGTATAGTATTGTTAATTTTTTAAAGTGCTATAGAAATAAAACAAAATGTTATCTAATAACAGCGCAGAGCCATGCATAATTGACTTGGATCAAATTAAGCTGAATCTAAATAAAATCATATTAACATAGTAGCTTTATAAATTAAACAAAATCAAATAAAATTTTACTGAATCAAACTGAATGAAATCAAATATAATCCCACAGTGGCATCCTGAATTAAACAGAATTTATCGAACTGGATCCTGAATTAAATCAAACGAAACAAAAGTGAATTAAATCGAATATAATCACACGATGGGATCCTTAAGTGATTCAAACTGGATTCAACTGAATCTAATGAAAAGGAATCGACGAGAAGTACCACCGCGTCTCTGTGAACTGAATCTAATCGAAATAAACCGAATGAAAGCAAACACTTCTTCAGACAGAATGAAGCTGATTGGTGAATCCCGACAGTGTGGAGGTGTTTAATGTGCTGTACACACACACACACACACACACACACACACACTCCTGCACGCGTCCGAGTAATCGTGAGTCACGACTGTGAGTCCTGAGCGCCGCTGCAGCTCTGTTTCCAGTAAAACAGCTTAATGTTATTACGCTGAGGAATGCACTCATTCCACACACACACACACACACACACACACACACACACACACACACACACACAGACAGGGCATGTGGTGTAAATATCACTCGACAATGAGTGCTAATGCAGCCGCGCTGTAACCCATAATCATGATGTCGACTACCGCATGCAGAAGGTTACTAAGTGTGTATGTGTGTGTGCTGTTCTCGGCAGATTATACAGGACGAGACAGACACACCTCTGAGGTCAGGTTACAGTCGAGGAGGCAGAGACAAAAAATGTAACCGTAGTGGCATTGTAACAGTTTTCCCTCATCGCTGCGTTTCTCTGAGGTGAGTCTGCTCGGATTTAACGAAACACTCTGAGACGATGCTACGATCCGATTTAAAGCCCAGAGACACATAACTGACATCTGTGTGGATACTGAAGTCACACGAGCTTTATTAAACAGCGTGTGTGCAGGTTTAATCTGTAGTCAAATATACAATGTATACTAATGTCTACGTGATAACTGAGTCTGTTCGTACTATTTTGACAGATCATAGACATGTATTTTTAGACGTACTCTGCATACAGTACAGGTCCAGCAACAGCGATGTTAAATCCTGGATTGGTCAGATGGTGTCGATTTATTTCTAAAACAGCAGCCTTAATGTGCTTATTCTAATACTAGGGTTAGAATTTTTTAAGGATTAAAATTTCTGTTTTTATACTGTAATAACAGGTCAACATGGGGACGTACTGTATACAAAGGGCACATCAAAGAAACAAATTAAAAACGTGTGTAAATGTAACATTTAAGGAAGGAGTCTCCAGTATCAGCGCTAATGCTGCACAATTAATCTCACAGAAAAACTGAAATCATGCAGGTAATGTACATACAGTCGAGAATTTATGTAGAGGTTGTTTTTTTTTTGTATTTGTTTCTTTTTGTATAATTTTTAGATGAATAAATAGATGAATAAATATTAATATTTTAGATAGCTAAATAAATATTGGTAAGGCATCCTCTTAATGAGCGTATTTGTCCCATTAGTTGCCTGGGTTAATATGTTTGATTACGAAACGAGACATTTAATAGTGATAGTTTAGATGCAATATGTGTCAAAATAACCGCTATGTGATTTTTTTTTATTACATTTTTTTATTAAATCACACAGCCCTCAGTGAGCACCTGCTGTTAATTCCAATCATCCTATTCGACTTACTAGAGGCGCTCAAGTCAAACCAGAACTTACCGTTCAATGAAGGAGTAAAAAGTGATTAGGAGTTTGAACGGTGCGAACGTTTTAAAGAAATCCGTACATTGGAGCCCAGTGCAGTCGTGAGCATTGTGAACGTGTGATCCTTAAAAAAAAAACGACAGATAATTTGTCACCAACTTATAGAAGAGACACATCTGCACACACAATCATTCACCAGCACCACTTGCACATTACAGAAACACAGCTGTTATTGCCACATCACCGTACAGTCCTGACCTCGCTCCAAGCCATTTCCACATCTTTAGAAAATAAAAGGAGTTCCTGTGAGGCCAGCGTTTCAGACGGGAATCAGTCTGGCCGTGTGATCGTGGCCCTGGCGTACAGAGAAAACGTTCTACTCTACCTTGATGGTATTCAGGCACTAGTGAAACGCTGTGTTAAGTGCATTAGCGTAGCATGGGATTATATAGAGAAATAAACGGTCCTGTTATTCTGCATAATCAAAAGTCCTGGTTTGACTTGAACGCCTCTCGTATTATTAAATTGTGCGTTAATTTGTTAATTTGCATTTTTAGTGGTGGATTAAAACTGAGGCGACTGTTAAATAATGAAAATTTCGAGAATTTAAATTTAAGGTGCTTTTTGTGCTTTATTGCGTTTATTGCATGTGAGTGCAAATGTCTCAAAATCTGTAAATCAAGACTTCTTTTTGATGTTTTCCTTGAATTATCACTCATGAATGTGATAACTCACACAGACCCATATGACTTGACACTTTATCTGGGGAAAAAACAACAACACAACAAGCCTTTACCATTTAAAAAGTGCTATATTGTATTTACTGTTGTAAAATTTTAACATTCCTCATTTCGGTGTAAGTTGTCGCTAATACTGTAAATCCTTGCCTCCTGCACAATGTGCAATAGAATGATTACAGACAAGAAATCTCCTCTCGCTGCAGGACATGCACTTGCTTCTAGATAACACATAGATCGATACATTTACATTTTTTTCTCTACTAAGTGCATGAAATACATTTAAAGAAATATTTTATTCTGTCATTGGACGATAGGGACGCGTCTCCAAACCTCCATAATCACATGCAGGAACGCTGAAAATTTAGATAAAAAATAGATTCTGGTCTCATATTACGAACGTTCTCCTGAATAGTTTGACGCGCAGCCCCGTGGTCTTTATTACAGTAATTGTAGGCTAAAGTAAAAGAAAGCTCGCTCTGCTGAATTCCTGACAATTTTGTCTTGATTGGAAAGTATTACAATGTAGAAGCAACCGAGCGGAATTAAAAAGATAACACGTCCCCTTGAAAAATTCTCAGATTGTACAGTAGCAAGTGTGAAGAAGTCAAATGTGAAAGTATGCAGGACAAATTCTTTTGACAGCCTTCTTTTGCCTGGCACTGTTAATGCTTGGATGTTTTTGAGTCCAAATAGACATCAACTGGTTCTAATCTGCAGCTGTGTTCTATCCTGCATTATACAACAGTTAGGTCTGACGCAGTATTTTGATTGGACGAGAGGCATTAATGGACGAGTGCTAGTGATGGACAGTAACAGCACTGGGATGTTTAACTATATGTATCACTACATATCAGGTGTTCTAATAATCGTTAATTACACTAACTGTCAGTTGCCGCATCGATGAATTGTAGGCCTGTGGTACTGAGGAGAGAGCAGCTGCCCGCCAAAACCCACATTCACAACCAGTCACAGAAGCACTTTCAGCAAAAACACACGTCTGATAACGTTATCATGTCTTAAACACCGCTCTGTCTACTTAATAACCGCTTCAAAAAAAAAAAAAAAAAAAACGCTCTGAATTTCATTCATGTTGTTTTTATTTATGCCTAAGGTGAGCTACAAGGCTTAACTTCTAACACAAGGCTGAATCCCAAATCCCTCTGTACACTCTAGCGTGCTAGCTTTCCATTTATTGCCATTTGGGATTTAACCCCAGAACCTGGAAGTTAATAGAGCTAATATTTGAAAGTGAAATAAGTGTTTCAGGCTGGGCCCTCATGCCTACAACCATCTGCATCACAGCCGTGCTGATATTCATCACAACAGCACTCCCTCTCGGTGTTATTGCTTGAAGAATATAATCTGCGTAATGCCTGAATATGATATAAAATATGCATATAGAGGCTATAAATGTATAAACACTAGTATCTTATCCACCGTAAATACAAATCTTTAGATCGGGTTATACATAAAACAGCAAGTGACCAAGCTGAACAAAACATATCAATGAAATCAAATAAACCTCCTTAAATAGAAGCTTTCTCAGTTCTCTTCTCACTTCACTTACATTTGGTTAATTTTTTCACTTTAGTTCCTTCCTGCAATGAATTTCTATTTACTGTTAAATTCAGTTCTGTCAATTGTCTGTGACAGAATCGTGATGAACAGTCGTACTCTTCGAAGCCGACTTTAATAAGGAAAAGGTGTTTGTCGTGAGCAGGCTGAGCAATCATCACAAACAGTCCTCTGCGCAGTGATTCATCAAGTAACAAAAAAATCTTAACATAGAACTTGACATCTTCATGTGGACAGCTTGCCAGCGTTGACCTTTGACCTTGTTACAGTACTAATAACGAGCTATTACACCAGGTTTGAACAAAACATGTCTAATCCGCTTCGGTCTAACCTCATTAATGTTTAACAGATGTCTAGTTCCATGTCAAAACAAGACGTGTGTGTGTGTGTGTGTGTGTGTGTGTGTGTGTGTGTGTGTTCTGGAACTCACCTATCTTTTTTTCCGTCATCTCCCTTCAGAAAGAAAAAAAAAAGGAAACCAGTAGGATGCGGGTCTCCCCCAGAAATAACTCAGTCCACCTGCCAATCCACATTCATCATTAATTGATTTATTTCCCGAATAATCCGACCTTTAATTTAATCAGCACATGAAACAAACTCCAGCAGCTGACAGAAGGGTTAAGCAAGTTAAATAAACCAAAGGGCAAACCGAGTTCTAGATCCAAGTGCCAAAGATTTGCGACATTTATAAGGATTTGGAGGAAAGAAAAAAAAAAAAACCGTTCGAAACGGTTAAAGCGTTTAAATATTTAAACACATTTACAGTTGCTGTCTTTGAAGTTTTGTTTTGTTTTAAATAGAACGCAGTTGATGTTTTTGAACTGTGTTTGTTTAGCTTATTATCTAAGCGACTTGACGGCAACAATCATCAAAGCGTCAGGTTTGAAACTTTGACTAAATAAACGGCTGTTTCCTAAAGTCGCAGCTGATCCGCTAAAACACGCGGCTTTTTTTTTTTCTTTTTTTTTTCCCCTTCTGTTTTTCCGCGGACTCTGTTCGGGAAGAAGAAACGCTCTCACCTTGTTCCTCAGCAGCAGGTGTCTTTCTGTATGAAGTCCTAAAGAAAATAAGCAGATTTTCCTCACCGCGTCCACTCTGACATTTAGCTCGTCCCTGGAGTCACCAAGCTTTTTCCTTTTATTCGCTTAAAAAGGAGCTTTTTTTTTTCTTGGACACCCGGGACAGACGCTGTTCCTCTCGCACTCCCCTTTCCTCCCTCTCTCTCTCTCTCTCTCTCCCTCCTTCCGGTCAGTGAAAGCTGTCCCCGTGGGCCAGGTGCGCTTCAAAGGAGGGACTCAGGTGTTCGTGGCTGCGTCTCAAACCACACACTATTGCACTAAACAGTGGCCTAGCCTATATGAAACACTTGTAAGGACGCACTATTTAAGTAGAGTAGTACATGTGATGTACTGTAGCACAGACTGCGTACCTGGAGACTGCTCTGCACACACACACACACACACACACGAACAAGAAGTAAGTAGACTCATAATCATGGACTTTATGATTGAATGGATGGTGTAGTGGTCAGACTGTGGCTTCGCACCTCCAGGGTCAGGGTTCGATTCCTGCCTCTGGGTCTGTGTGTGGTTGGAGTTTGCACGTTCTCCGAGCGCTTGGTGGGATTTCTCTGTGCACTCCTGTTTCCTCCCACAGTCCAAAAAACATGCAGGTTAGGTTAAGTGGCGTTCCAAAATTGCGTGTGTTGCTCGGTCTCGTGCTCCAAGTCTCCTCGGCCCCTCGCAACCCTGTACACAGGAAAAGAGGTATAGATGAAGATGTTGATGACGTATGCACCAGCATTTCTTCGTTATTGTACTTAAAAAATTCCCCCACCGAACAAATTCCAAAGAGACCAGATCTGTCCCAGGGAGCAGCAGCTAGGAATCTTGAAATAACAGAATTATACTCCAATTTAGAGAAAATGGCGAGACATGACCTGGTCGACTTGGGCCTTTAAAAAAAAAAAAAAAAAAAAACGTCCTCATACTGGTCGAAGTTATATTAAAAATGAAGCTCTAGTTTGATGTCTAGGCGAGGTAAAGCCTCTAAAGAAAACGTGCATTAATAACTAAACCTTACCCGCTCAAACATTTTAGTGCATACTACTGATCATAAAACTAAGAAGGTCTATTTACACCTACTTATTTCCCTATTATGGCACTTCCTGGATTGTTTTATTCCCCTTATAACTCGCACAACCGGTTAAAACTTCTTATATTGTTTTCGCATCATACAGTACAGAGCATCCAGTATGCTTACTTTGTGGTCAGACTAACAGTCATTTTCCCTCCTCAGACACTCCCGTGGTGCAGTTTAGTACCTCAGTAAAGTTTATGGGACAGATCATAATGATATGGTTTGTAACCAGGGAAACATATTACAGTCACAGAAACAAGTGGAAAAATTGCTAGATGAAATAGGGTTGATTTCCTCTAACAGGCATGACAAAACACGCAAACACACACACACACAGGGGTATAAAAGGAAGTAAAACAATAGACTCAGAATACAAGCCTCTAAATACTCTTCCTCTATTTTTCAGACTTCTGTAAGATCACGATGGATAAGTTGTCCAAGCGTTACTTTGAGAGCAGATGGCTGTGGACATCTCTGATTATTTCAGGTGAGCCAATATAATTAATTGATTGTGCACTTATAAAATAAAATAAAAATGAAATAAAATAAAAAGATTCCCCCGAGATTGTGATCTTGTCATGCTACACTATGAACTGTAGTTAGCGCTATTGTTGTTTTCTGAGTGTGTCTGAGAAATTGGACTGCAGTGTGGCGTTTAAGGATGAGCATCCCTTAATGTTAGTCTAATCAATTCCAGTAGCTAGCAAATATTTTTTGCAGGATAATTTGACCTTTTTATAGTTTTTCCTTTCCAGATAATGTAGCACCAACATACTGTACATAGAAACATTACAAGGAAAGCATAGACTTGAGGAAATTTGTACTTTACTGCAATCAAAGAACCAAATATGGAATAAAAAAAACTGAATGCCATGAAACTTAATTAATTAATTAATTAATTAATTAATTAAACAACCAATGACACACACACACACACACACACACACACACACACACACACACACACACACACACACATATACTGTATACACACACACAGCAACAACTCAGATTAACTCAACTCCCTCTAAACATTGGGGCTGGACTGATACATCAACACACGCACAAACACACTGATCAACACTATCACACTATTGTACACACCAACCTGTAAATGCGCTTTTGCACAATACGCATCACTTAATTTGCACAAACTATTTTTATCTTTGCTGCTACCTTTCTGTTACCCTAAAATGCCAATCTGTCTTGTCTCTACTAACCAGCTAATTAGGTTTCTTAGTTAGCTAGTTAGTTTTTGTTAAATTATGTTGTTAATTTATGTTGTGTGTAGCACTTTGGTCCTGGAGGAACGTTGTTTCGTTTCACTGGGTACTAACTGTATATATGGTTGAAATAACAATAAAGGTCTACTTGAACACTGATTAATGCATTATTTGATTTGAGAGAGACAGAGACCCCTATCTTCCTGCTCCTCTAGCATTCCTGCCTGGAGGAGTTCGGGCCGATGACTGGGTGGTCCATGTTCCCGTGAACCCCATCCTGGCCGCTCAGGGCTCCACAGTGATGCTCCCCTGCACTTACGACTTCCCCGACGAGTCTGGATCACGTCAAGTGCAGTCCGAGATGTGGTGTCTGAACCAGAGTCTGTGCATCACACCCACCTACGTGTACCACAGTGCCAACATCTTCCCCGAGCCTGTGTACCAGGGCCGGGTCCAGTACATGGGCTCGCTCGGCTCCAAAAAATGCTCTCTCAGGATAAGCGACCTGAGGATGAAGGACAGCGGCGTGTACGTGTTCCGCTTCATCACCAACCACCCTGTCAGCAAACTGCCTGAGCAGAGGGGCGTCACGCTGAGAGTGACAGGTCAGGAAACTTCACCTAATGCTCTTGTGATATTAATGTTTGTAATAATTACAGTTAATTTTAAAAGAGAGAGAGAGAGAGAAAGAGATCATTTTCATACATTTAAAATGTGGGATCAAAGTGCTTGGTCCCCTTAATCGCTACTTGCAGCTATTTTTTGTAACTTGTAACAATTTTGACATTTCATGTAATGTGTACCTTTTAAGATATGTTTTTACATTAACAATAATGTAATCGTGCCCAAACTCTCCTGGGACAGGCTCCATGCCCCCGTGACCTTGGACAGAAGTTGAAATGAAACACAACTTTTCATTCATTTATTATATATATTTTTTGATGATCTTTCACATTGCACAGTATGTTTCTCGTGTGCTTCTAAGAGCATAGTATTATTATTATGCAACTTTTATTATATTATAATATATTTTTAATTATTATATACTTATTTAGATTTTTGTGCAGACTGGATTTATTCTTATACAAATCCTGAAGGGCTTTTTTTTATGACACATTTCCTCGCGTTGCCGCTGGAGACTCGGCAGCTTCCTCCTGTCTGTCACAGACATCTTGACTTTAAAAGGAAAGAATGTTTAAGTTTAAAGGTCAGACATTTCCTAAAAAAAAACACAAGTTTTTGTTCTCTTACTGACCATTAAGAGGAAGTGAAAGTAACTGTGTGGGCAAACTTATACACTCATACTTATACATTCTACAAATTAAGAATTCTAGATTTGGTGCTCCAAAACACCTCAGAATGTTTAGTCTTGGGAAACTCCTGAGGTTTTTAGAAAGTCCTTTATACGTATAAGTAAGAAATAAAACACTCCATGTGTGGCTGCTATTAGAAAATAATCAATGTGATGTGATGTTATTACGTTAATGTTCACCTTAGTGATTAGTTTTCTATGTTAGCATATCATGAAGTAGTTGATTCCTTTCATGCAACTAGAATTTTAATTATTAAGCAATTACTTGTACATTTTATCCATTTATAGCTACATTTTTAATGTTGTGGAATGTATGTGAAACTTTACCTCTGAAAATAAAAAAGGTGCTGGAGACTCTTTCCATAACTATATAAAAAAAAAATCAGCAAACATTCCGCAATCCACTGTACATGGAAATGACTGAGTCAGTTCAGAGCATCGGTCGACCTAAACATGTTACAGTGGTTCCATTGGAAAAACATGGCCAGGTTTGTAAGACAAGTCTCTAAATTTGAGATTTGTACAAGAGACGGATAACACAGGAAAAACGTACAATAAAAACAAAAACATTTTTGTACAAAAACAAATCATACAGTAGGAGGAGTACGAGACGTTTCCAACTTGGAATCACGAGTTGATCGATTGTGAGAGTTTTTTTTTATAGTCCTGAGTCCTAAGGATTGCAGCTGATTGTGTTTTTTAGTCTAAAATCATTTTCATTTTCATTTTAATCTTTGCTTCTGTTCCCCTATTGTGTAATGATATGTAAATGGTAGAAAGGTGGAAAATATGACAATCTTTAACATAACAGTGAAATAAAAAAGATAGAAGCTGAATTATTAGAGTTCGAAATAATCCAAAAGATGCGGTCCTAAAACAGAACCCTGAGGAACACCATGATTTGCCAAACCAGCAAAACGATGTCTATTTGTGAGTTTGTGAGAGAATTAGACTGTTAGACTGAGTTAACAAATGAAAGAGTAATGATAAGCAGAAGCAGAGATTTATTTATACCCTTAATGTTCAACATGTTGTCAGCACTGGCTAAGACAGGAGGTAGGATTGTTTCTGACAAACAGTCATATGTGTTTACATGTATATTAACTCTGAGTGTGTGTGTGTGTGTGTGTGTGTGTGTGTGTGTGTGTGTGTGTGTGTGTGCACGTGTGTACGTTGGTGTGTTAGCAAAAGGAAGCAGCTCTGCTGCCATTGTTGGCATTGTGCTTGGCGTCCTCCTCCTGCTCACAGTAATAGCTGCCATTTTTGCTTGTTCCAAAAGGTACAGTAAAGATTGATTTTCTTACAATGTACGATACAAAAAACAAAATCACAGAGATCGACAAACTAACTCTGAAACATTATTTCCTTTCAGACATGCTGCCTCAAAATCCCTTCAGCCAGTGCTTAATGATGAATGCAACCTGTGAATACTGACAGATCAACAGCAGGACTGTACCTTCTATATTCAGATTATATTTATTCAATTCTATATTATCAATTTATTCCAGTGTCATAAAAGGTAGCTGTTTAAATATAAGCTTAGATATCAGGTTATTGTCTGTGTTTCATTAGAATATAAGTTTTCAAATATATGCTGTAATAACAGTGCAGTTTATTCTAGTAAAACAATATAGAATCCTTTTTTTTTTTTTAAATAATAAGGCTCTGATCCTAACTTCTATCCAAGTGCAGTATATTTTTGAAAGTCTAATGCATATATTTGTAAAGATGATAAATAAATTATACATTTTTTAAAACTCTAAATATATAATATACATTGCATCACTGCAATAATACTTGAGTGAAGTGTATTTAGGATTAAGTAATAAAACAGCAGAAACGAAGTAAAGAGCAAAGAATCAGCCACAGCACATCACATGACCCAGTCACATGTCTCCTGGAAAACCCATGTCTTTTTCCAGTTGAAGTTCAAGATAGCACTCACACGCTTATTTAAATTCCAGGTTTGAAATGTTTTGTCGTGTGTAACCTTGCAGAGTTACACTTCCATCCATCTATCTAGGAACCTCTGTAGTCCAACTAGGAGGCCAATGGTTATTACTATTGTATTTTCCCTATTCTACAACCGTGGTAGGACCTCTGGTCAACATTCACACACTACGGGTAATTTGGGAACACCAGTTAAGATACATTGCATGTCCTTGGACTGTGGGAGGAAACCGGAGTACGCGGAGGAAACCCACCAAGCGCAGGGAGAACTTGCAAACTCCATGGTGGGAATTGAACCAGGACATTGGAGTTGCAAGGCAACACTGCTAACCACTAAGCTACCGTGTTGCAAGAGTTACACTAAACAATCGAAAATTAATTTTTTGTACTTAACCAGCAACTTGTCAATGGCTACATTTCACATTTTAAACGGTAACACCTCTTTTATACATTTCTAGTTACATCTATGGTGAAACAAGTTCTAATTTACATCATAGCAGTATTATAAAATACAAATGTAAAGTCCTTCGTCCTGGAAATGTCAGGTGACTCCTTACATCAATGTTCAATAAGCATCTCATCTAAGAAAAAAAAATTTTATGACTTGCTTGTTCTAGGAGGCATGCTGGTTTAGTGGTTATCATGGTCACTTGGCACCTCTAGGGTCGGCTGACCGGTTTCTCCAAATTGCCCAAAGTGTTTGTGTTTTCGGTGTGTGTGTGTGTGTATACTTGTGCCCAGCAATACTGTAGGTTGGCACCCCATCCAGGGTGTCCTCTCTGCCTGAGATAACCTCCCACCACCCTACACAGGATGAGCACAGTATGGGAAGAGTGATGGATGGATATTTAGTATTCTTTTGTCTCCATGTGAATCACTCGCTGTACAAGAATAAGCTGTTATTATGGAAACAGACAAACACAAGAACAAGCGCAAGTTGTGATTTGAAGCTGCACCACCGTCAGAGCTGCTGTTATGGAATATTAATCAACACACTATCATACACACTGGATCGTGATGTTTTAAAGAGCGCAGTTTAATTAAGAGAGTAGAAACATCAAGTCGAATCAAGTACAGCAAAACATCTGCTTTACATCAAGCTTCATAAGGATGACGATCATGTTAACAGACTTTGAACGGTGACATCATAATCGGCCAGGATTTCTCACAGTAACGATCTCAGATTAATACTGGAAGATATTTTAGTAGATTTTCATAAATCCTGAAAGATTTAGGTAAGATCCGTGATATTAACTATAACATTAGGGCTAGAGCTTAGTCCATGGGTCAGATTTGAAAACTTTTTTGGCAGTACAAAAAAACAAACATAGTATGACCTCATTCATACTGATGAATAATGATGGATGATATTTATTTGACAAGATTTAAGTTTATTTTCATTGATAAGTTTGCATCATGGTATGCTAAATCTGAACATTAACCAGCCACAGCGTATATTTCAGGCTAGTTCCATTAGCATAACAGGATCCAGACTATGGTTGCATTTTATAGTGAATTATCTCAGGATAATTAAATGTACGAGGTCAGTTTGAACGCTGAAACATCAAGACCCGGTTTCAACAGTTAGGCTGTTTAGCCAGGACAGAATAAACGACACTGTGGCTGTCTTTAGGCTCCTTTGCAGCGCCAGCTTGTGGAGGGTTTGTGACCTGCACTTGGTCCCGGCTGAAAAATTTAAATAAAATAAATGTTAAGAATAATTCATCCTCAATATTTCCTTTTTTTTGTGATTATCAGAAATAATCATTTTAGGTATTTCATTCCCCCCATTACTGCAATAGTGTTTATATTAGTTTAGGGTAAAAGTCTAACCTTGCTATACGAGAGTAATGCACCGTGACAAATTTGACTTTCCCGCCCTCGCCGTCTTTCTCATCTGTCCAAGGTTTCTCCACAGCTTCCTTAAGGGGCACAATGGAAGGATGAAGGTTGTCATGAATGTCTTCTGGTTCCTCCTAACACAAACATCAAACCTTTCTTTGAGCTGAGACACTTAATCACAGTGCCGGGTAACACCATACTACCGAAAGGTGTTCATAAGGCTACGCTGCAGCTACTCCACTCTGTTCCGAGTTACATTTGAACCTGTATGAACATTTATAAATGTTTACTCCAACATGCTTGCCAAGTAGTCATGAAACAGCTCAAAGCTACAGTAGTTCCAGAAAGCACTTTGCTAGCGTCACACAAGGCTACAGTAGTTCTGTGCGTTTGCTAGCAGGAAGCAGGTGCTTTGCTAGCTGCTGCACTTTCATTCACTTTTCATTCAAATATAATATATAATATACTTCAACACTGTGGTTGAACTACTAAAAATATATATTTTAACAAGCTTAAAAAAATAAAAAAAATAAAGGTAAGATGAGGCCAGTTAGCATTAGCTTCATTTCACAGCTACTCTTGTTTGATAGCCGCTTGTCCAACTTGTCCGTGCCCTCATTCACACTTTCTCCTTCACCTGACCTGCCGTATAATGTTGCTTTTATTTACTCTTTCCTGTAGGAATACAGTACAGTGCAAAAGTCTTGGCAAATAACTACTTTGCATAAAATATGGTCTCAGGTACAGTGTGTGCAGTTGTATAAGGAAATGAGCTGCTTAGTTTTCCTGAACATCCTGCAGAACCAGAACCAGAACCAGTCCTTCTGAGGACTCAAAACCCAGCAAAACCCAGAAGCTTTCTTTTCTTTTTTTTTTTTTGTTTGTTTGAAAATAATTATTTTCGTACCAACTTCATAAAATAAACGTGTAGCAAAAAAAAAAAACCACACGGTTCCTTACAAGACTTTTGCACCTTTTGTACTGTAGAAAAAAATAGGATATTCATCTTCATCATCATCATCATCATCATCATCATCCTCAACAACAACAACACTGAGCTAACTCACTGGAATGTCTGCCATCTTCGAGCTTCGAGGCTGATAGGTTGGTTGAGGACATTCATAAAAAAGTGTGTCGACTTCCATGGGGGATCCGAGCTAAAAGAAAAAAGCTCATGTTAGATTCTAACGCATACAACCTTTTAACACCATTTAAGATGTAAAATGATAGTGAAACAACCTGCTTATCTATTTCCAGTGCTTCACTGTCCACTCTGTGCATGTTCTTGCTGCAGAGGAAATATTACATTATAGTGTAACAACAACACTAGCAATAATAATAATAATAATAATAATAATAATAATAATATATTTTGTTTTATTTTATAATAACTTTATTAATATTATATCTATTCATATATCAAAATGCATCTAAAAATTTTCTAAAAAGACTTATTAAAGATTTAATATTAATTAAAGAATGAATTAATTATTTGGACAAAGGCCTCGAGTAAAGCATGAACTGTAGCATTAAAAATAAAATAAACAAAAAACATTATCATTACAGTTGAATGATCTAATTGTAAACCTGATCATGACAGCGACTGTCAGAGTGATGAGTGCCACAGAAACACCGACTGCAGACGCCAGAGCGATGACCTTCAGCCGACCTGTCAATCAAACACCAACCAAACTTAGGCACCAAGTTTCACTTTCACAGTTTCACACTTTCATGCACACATCGTTGTCACATTTAATTGACAGCTCATTCTTTCATTTAAGTTCCATTTGTGTCATTTAGCTTTACTGTAACTAAAAGGGATGTGAACCCAACCCACATGACTGAGAACTGAGAACCTCTGGGTTCTGCTTTGAGAAGCTAAAGAGAAGCAGACGTGACGTTACAAACATCTGCCTGGACATCCTGTAGGGGAGGGGAATGCGCAGCCACATGACATCTCGTTCCCGGATCAGATTTAGAGTGTAAAGCTGAACAACATATGCGAGGGCTCATTTCAGGTTAAGATGATCTTAAAATAAGAATAATAACGAAAATCCCCTAAGATGTGAAAGCGGAACAGTGACGCCTGTGAAGCTCACTAACCTCGCACCCGGACGGTGAGGACCGGGGAGTTGTGCACCCCGAAGCGGTTGCGGGCCTCGCAGTAGTACTGGCCGCTGGCTCCGGTGCTGACCTCAGCGATGGTGTAGCTCTGGCCCGATCGGGTTTCCCAGGAGTCAGCGGCATTGATCCGGTGCCAGGTGTAGTTCTCCACTGCCGGGTTCGCCTGACTGCTGCAGGTTAGGGTCAAGGATCCGCCTGCCTCGATCACGCTGGACGGGCGAGCCAAAACCGACGTGTTCGTAGGGGCATCTGAAAGACAGAGGACAAAACTCAAGAGCACACAAGACAAGACGTCAAGAGGAAGGACACGTGAGGGTTGGCAGGAGCGAGACATTGATTGATTGATTGATTGGGTTTTCAAGGACTAATAAAGGCAGCAGTGTACTGATTGTTATTTCACTGAGAAACCTGATCTGTCTTTGGTGAGAATGACTTTCCAACGTCAAGTCAGAGCAGTGTTATAGAACATTGCATCTCTCAATAATTTGTATTGATTTTTTTTTCTTTAACATTGAAGGAAAACATAAAACAGTACAATGATACCTCAGCATACATAAGTTTGACTCGACATGAGAAGCATTTACGGCATATGAGCGACCGAGCTGGTCGCATGCACTTCTGGTTGCTTGTACCTCTGTTCGCAGGTACATTCGGTTCCCGACCGTACTTCCAGGAACCGACCGAAACTTGTTTAACGGCAGTGGAAAGCAAAAACGAAGCGAGTTTATACATTTTTGTGGATTTAATTTGTGCAAGTTTTAGCCAAAAGGAATCATAAATTGAAGTTAAATGCCTATTTATTTCATATTTAACTTCATTTACATGTCTCTTCTAAATGCTTCAATTGTTTTTAGATGCAGAAATATGATTATAGTGTTGGAAATACTAATAGTGGTAATATTGGTAATATTTTTGGGAGGCTGGAACGGATTATCTGCATTTACATTATTCCCTATGGGACGATGCATTTCGCGATACGAAATTTCGCCGTACTGTATGAACTCGCCTCCAGAACGGATTCGCACGTGTTCCTTGACTTGAGGCATCTCCGTACCTTTTTCCAGCCCTGAAATAAGCTCCACCCCAAATGTGAACAACTGCTGAGCTCTGCTGGGGTTTCCCCCCCCCCCCATACAAGCCAACGTACAGTGAGTACAAAGTACAGTATATGTCACTGCAATTCATCTCAGCTGCACATTACATCTGCATAAAAGAATAAAAATGCACTTACACAGAACAGACAGAGTGACAGGTGGAGACAATCCCATTCCTAAAGCATTCCACACGGTGCAGGAATACTGCCCGACGTGGTGAGAGCGCACGCTGGTGAAGGTGAGGTTCTGCGAGGAACCTTTGGCCCATGGTTGACCTCCGATGACCTTGTACCAGGCGTATCTGTTCACTGGTGGGTTAGCGTTGCTGATGCAGGTCAGGTTGACTGTCTGGCCCTCGATGATGTCACCTGTGGCGCTGATTAGGACCTTCGTGTTCTTGGGAGAATCTGAGAAACAGCAACAAGGTGACGCAGTAGAGCATGAAGACATGACACACGGTTTCGGAAACTGACTCAGTCATCACAAGTTTCCTGGATTATGGTCTAAATTTGTACATTTAAACCTTAACCTCATGGCCTTGATGTACAGAACTATGCCAGTGTGACAAGATGTTCTGCCAAAAATACAAATATTACACAAGAACCAATGACCTAATTTTACCTTTCTGGGGCAGAGACACTGAATCAGAGGCAAGAGAGACAGAAAAACACGACGCTAACAAGTGTTAAAGTTTAAATGTCTGGGACGTGACCTTTAGTCTTCTCAAAAGTGCTGAAAAACAGGAGGAGACGTCTAACACGTACAAGCTAGCGCAACTAACAGTAGCAGTGTATAATCAACAATCTTAGAAACAAGATTTATTTTCTCCAGTTAGTCGTTCTAGAGAGATGGTTTTTAAAGTGCGGTCTGAGAATCAAATGTCCCTAATAAACATTCATCCGTCCTTCTATGTCCAACCTCTGTAGTCTATCTAGGAGCCATGGAGGCCAATGGTGACCACTGTATTCCCATTTTTACGAACATGATAAGACCTCCGGCCAACATTATGGGCAATTTGGGAACGCCAATTAGCCTAATCTGCAGGTCTTTGGAGAACCCAGAGGAAACCCACCAAGCCTGGGGAGAACATGGAAACTCCATGCACACAGACCTCCGGACTCTTGAGGTCCAAGGCAACAGTGCCACCCTCTAATAAACAGCCAAATTTTTATTTGTTAAATAAACCTGCAGTATACTGATGGGCTTCAATAATTTTTTGAAAGTCTGTAAATAGTTTGAGACACTTGAGATATTGCGACAGAGTTCCTTTTCTGAAATTGTCCATATAAACTCTTTAGAACCCCTTACCATCCAAAGAACCCTTGAGGAACCAAGCAAGGGCAAAACAATCATCTCCGTTTTAAGAGCATTTGAGGTTCCTCAACACAAGGCTAGGGCTAGATCTTACAGGTAACGTTGACCAGAACGGCTCTGGAGCGCTCGGTGCCGATGGCGTTGCGGGCCACACAGAAGAACTCCCCGTGGTCTCGGTAGTCCAGACTCCAGAGTTTGAGTTCAGGGTTTGAAGCTGTCAGGAACGCTGCTGCTCTCGCCCTCTCTGAACCAGGCGAAGCTCTCGACCGCCGGAGCGCCTTCGCTGCTGCAGGTCAGAGTCACGGAGTCACCTTCCGTCAGGGGACCCTGCGTACTCAGAAGCACCGTGGTGTGTCGTGGAGCATCTGAAAGAGCAGGAGAGGACATTGTGGAACATTAATGAGGTGCTTGATGATTTTTAAAGGCCTCTGCCATTTGGAAGAGGGATTGCGAGCGGATTGCAGCTGGTATTGTATGTTCTCTGCCCACTGTGCAGGCTTCTTGCGTTAAAAAAAATAGAAAGAAAGAAAGAAAGAAAGTGAGGATAGATAGATAATAGATAGATAGATTCTTACAGCATATAGTTACATTAAAGTGACTAAATAAACTATGTTAATGATATATTTTTTATCATCATTTATGCAGAAACAATTTTAGGTGTAAGTGTAAGATAAGCATAAGTTTTGGCACCCACGTCCCACAGTCAGGCTGATGCTGGGCGACTGGACGTTCTGCGGTGGAACGGGTCTGCAGTAGTACGCCCCGGCGTGCTGGCCGCCGAAGTTGTAGATGGGCGACGCTTTGTCCGAGTAGCCCAGGTTCACTCCGTTCCTGTAGAGGGCGAAGGTCTTTCCCGCAGCCGCACAGCCTCGAGCGACGCAGCTCAGAAACACCGTCTCGCCTGACGCAAACATGTTGGAGACCCGCGCAGGATGAACCTGAACCTGGAGCTCTGTGAAAGCAAACGCGGCAGCGTTAACACACATAGCGGATGCTGGATCCTGATTGGTCAGAAGGGGTTGATGAGTTTCCTATAACAGCACCTCTGACAGTGGTGCAGCTGTTAATATTAATGCACTCATATCTGGTAGGTTATTGTTTCTATAGTTACAGCTTAGGTACGCCCTACATGAACGGATTTGATGGAATGGATGCGTGGAAAGATTGGATCAAGCTTATTATAATAAGTTTATAAATTATTATTATCCTATGCTTAATATTACTTTAAAAAATCAATTTATTGTTCTATTGATTGTTGCAGAGCCTCAGTGAAAGAAATGAAAACTTTACTTTTGACTTTTACAAAGCACTGAGACTGGAGACTCCTTACATCACGGAAAGCTTCATCATATCACCAGAGCTTCTTTTATATTCAGTCGAATGAAGCAAGACCTTCTGACCAACCAGAATCCTGAATTCAAAATTTGTTTTAGCCTGAATGCAATGTAATGTAATGTAATGTAATGTAATGCAACAAACCCGTTACTGAAAGATTGATGGAGTCTGGCGAGGTCCATCTTCCCCTGCTGTTGGTCCGTCTCAAACCTGAAGAGGTACTGACCTGCGTCGCTCAGCTTGACACCCGTGATCTGCAGGCTGCACCTCTTGTTGCTGCCCACGTACTTGACCCTGTCCCTGTAGGACACGCTGGCCAGGTTGGGGTCCGTGTGGTAGGCGAAATCCCGTTTCCCGTCAGCCGTGATGTGGAACCACATGACCCGCGTGGCGCTGTAGGGCGGTGGATAGTCGTACCGGCAGGGCAGGATGATGGTGGTCCCGACCCAGGTGCAGATCTCCGTCCTGGAGAAGCTCACCGTCCATCTGCTGCACCACGATCCTGCGTTAAAGAAACTCTAGAATCAATAACTATAAAAATACCCTGCATGCACCTGCACTCAAGGACACCTGGGTAACTTTACACTTAGGTAACCGCATGTTATGTAAAAGCACAGAGTTACCTGGTGGAATGACGGAGATAACCATCATCACTGTCACAAGCGTCCACATCTCAGAGCTGAGGAGGAAGAAGAAGAAGAACCAGAGACCAGAATATCTGTTAAGACATTTTGTCGCAGGAACGGTATCTGAGTTAATTGATCCAGCTCTCATAAACACACACACACACACACACGCACACACACACACACACACACACACACACACACACTCACACACTCCGAGGACCATCAGGAAATGATGACTTGATGGAAGCTGGTGAAGGGTGTTATAAATGTACGAGAAGAGCCTCAAAGAAAGGAAGTGCAAGTAAGGGAAAAGTGACAAGAGCTTGTCCATCCCTCCGTCTCTCCCTCCGTCTCTCTCTCTCTCTCTCTCTCTCTCTCTCTCTCAGTGTGTCTTCAGTGAAACTCGACCCTCCCTCATGTGCAGAGGGCAGCAGCAGCACCGAGCTGCTTCACCTGGGCCAATCGATATTTGAAAACTTTTTTAAACATATGGTACACACACACATTTATTTTCACAATATGCTGATTTTCACACGACTTTTTAAAAAATTGTCACATGATTCCCTTCATGATTTTGAAAAAATTAATTATGGTTATTATTATTTTTATTGATTAACAAATGATTTATTTGATTCATTTATTTTCATACTTTATAACCTCACAAAAATACTTATTTACAGTATACTTATTCATTTATTTTCTTACACATGATACAAGAGGGATATCAAACTGTTTCAAGGTTAGCTTTGTTTATAAGCTCTGTTTTTTCATTGCATGTCCTTCCTCAGACGTCTTAAAACCTGGCAGTGGACCCGCCTCGCCTTTTTTTTCGGTCATGGAGAACCTGTACACCGACATTTGGACATTTATCTTTTGGCACACTGACCTTGAGTTGCCATGCTTACAAATCCAAAAATTTGATAGACACTTGTATGCTTACTTTTTCATTTTTTAAAGATTCATTTCATTCATTCACTTTATTATGTTTATTATTGTGTCTTTTTTAGAAGCTTATTTAACTGATTATTACAATGTGTATCTAAGGACAAGGTGTATCCAAGGCAACCTCATCTTCAGGAAATTCTTAAATTTTCCTCTTGATTTCATTTAAGTCCGTGTAATACCGCTCCCGAACAGCAGGTGGCAACAGGCAACAAACAGCGCTATCACCCGATCTAACACCATGGCTGTGTAAATTAGGCCTATCAAACGTGGGCCGGCGCCGCCATGTTGGATAGTGCAACTTAATCATTTCTAAACACCATTTCTGCAACTTATTCGCTGACAGGATGCCGCGGTTACAATCAATCATTATGTTCACATGTATTTCATTATACAATTCTGGCACACGCTGTGTAAATTTACTGAACCTAAACAGAGTTACAGTCGCTTCATTATCAGCGCAGGTCCGCGCGCGCGATGCCGTACGCTACAGCTCTGCCCTTTCCAAGATGGCGTCACGTAGCGACAGTTGCTAACGAGGGCGGCTAATGCGGCGTCTGGTGTTTCGCTGCGCGTTTAGACACGTTAGGAGGAACTCGTGATTCCAGCGCAGCTGGCAAGAAAATGAGGATGTAACTGAACGCTTTAGACGAGTTTCGTGTGAAGTTTCGAGTCGAATCGGGAGACAGAAATGCTAAAGTTAATCTGAGTTCCTCTACAGTCAGTTTTGTCGTGTCATCTCAGCAAGGTAGGTTTGCTTAAAACAGCTCTTCTTATAAAACACACCGGAGTTGATTAGGTTTGGTTTTGGAAACGATTCAGCTAAAAACAGCGTCTCTGATCAGGGAGAAGTGTAAGGTGGTTAATTTGTGCAAAAGATATTTGCTATGTATCTATTCAGAAATGTTCAGAACAACATTTGTCACGAATCCAGTTTGTATTAAGTATTAAAGTGTATTTTCAGAGTCAGATTATTTTTTTATTCCATTTTCCACAGCACAGCGTGATGTTCGTGTTTCTCCTGTTATTCCTGCTGCAGCCAGTAGAGGGCACCAACACCACAATCTCCTGCTTTGATGACCAGGGGAAGGCCGTTGATTGGTTGGTTCAATTATCATTGTCTATATAAATAAAAGAAGGGTTTTGTTGTCTGTACATTGGGTCAGAACCCACTCTTTCAATGATATCTTTATGTTTCATACATTGGAGGACCGGAAACCAGTCTCAGAAAGTTGTATGTCTTCTGTATGTCTGTATGTCTGTATGTCTGTCCAGCCAGATTTAGTCACAGCATCACTCAAAACTGTCTGGACAGAATTTACTAAAACGTTTGCAGTACTTAGATACCTGCCTGAAGTTAAACCTGTGCTATAAGTGTTTAGTAGACGTAAAGTTATGAGCAGTTATGTGCCAGATTACATCACAGCATCTAGCGCTCTCCTTGGACAGATCAATGCATGTTTATTGTTCCTGCAGGAAGTTTGTCTCGTGTTTTTCCCAAAACTGCGGCGTTAACAACAAGCAGTCCTGTGAAGCACAACTATGAGAGAAAACACGGGCCGTTCGAGAAAATGAATCCGCAGGCGTGTAAAATACCTGAACTGCGAGCACAGTATTCTGCATCGTAATAAAATCATAATGTTGAGTAAACGCGATGTTATGAACAGTTATGTGTGGAATTTAATAATCTACCTTAAAATAATCTACTAATGCGCTACTGTCTCAATGTAAACAAACACCTGCACCAATAGATATTAATTAGAAAAGATAAAGTGAATATTTTGACTGGGATTAGTTCATATTTTCACTTTGGCTGAAATAACAGCGCTGAAGTGGTATAAGTGAATTTTAACACGCCGGAGTCGTTTTAAGACGAAACTTCATCTTTATCCCATCTACTTTTTCCATTTCTCATCTGTGATTCTCTGTTTCCTGCCGTCTGTAGGTTCTACCTGTACAAACTGCCACATTCTCATCAGCAGGCCCAAGAGGAGGGTCTGAAGTACCTGCTCTTACAGGAGCAGAGCGAGGGCTGGGTGGAAAGTGGAGGTCTGGTGAGAGACATGACGGGGGCTTTGGGGCGGAGCCTCGGGCCGCTCTATGAGGTACGCTAGACTGCGCGGCTTGCATTAAAAACTCGTCGATACCGGTTTCGGTCACGCCGTGCTAAATGTGCTGATGTCGAGCTTCACTTCCTTTATTTTTTTTAAATGCAGCTGAATGTTTTTTTTTTTTTTTCTTTTTTCTGCTCGTTCAGCTTCCTCAGATTTGCAGCAGAAGTGTGGTGTGTGTACAGATGTCTGAAAAAAAAAATTATTACTTACTATTATTATTATTATTATTATTATTTTTACAACGTTCAGATGTTTCAAGACAAAACCTTAGGACACGCCCACATCTCATTTTTATCATCTTAGTTTTAGTAAATTTGTAGTTAAACTGTAGTTTGTCTTTAGTCGACTATAGCAGTGTACTGTACTGATATATAACCATTACTCTGTGTGTGTGTGTGTGTGTGTGTGTGTGTGTGTGTGTAACAGGGTGGTGAACTGGGGTACATCCTGTATAACGATCAGCCCCCGGAGCAGGGCCGTAGTCCAGGCGACGCTAACAGGAGCGGAGGACACACCAAAGGTGAAGGAGCGCCGCAGAGAGAAGAGATTCTGCTTCAGTGCTGAAATGCAGACGTCCGTCTCTCTCTCTCTCTCTCTATCACTTCCTCATCATGTTCTACTCAGAACTATCGAGTTCTACGTTCTGATTGGTCGAAAGCTCCGGGTCACATGGTTTTTAATCATTTTAACGTCAGCGGCACCGGTTCTGATACGGCATCGTTTCCATAGTGACAGCGCTAAGATAATTAAGACCCCCCTTTTTTTTTTTTTCTTTCTAAAGCCTAGGTAACTTAATAATGTAATGGACTTTTAAAAGAACATTTGATTAACCGTTTTTAGAATTAATTATTAACCTTTATGGATCGTTAAAGAACCTTCTCACTCAACAACTCCACACACACACTGGAGTGACCACAGTGTGAACCACTACTCCACTCAGGAATATTTCTCTTCCAAATGAGATCCCTTAACAGGATTAGAACTTTCACCTCGCACCTCCAGGGTCCGGGTCCGATTCCCACCTCGGGTTCTGTGTGCATGGAGTTTGCATGCTCTCCCCGTGCTTGTTGGGTTTCCTCCGGGTACTCCAGGTTTCTCCCACAGTCCAAAGACATGCAGATTAGCTTCCTTGACATTCCCAAATTACTCGTAATGTGTGTGAGTGAGTGTGTGTGTATGCTCGTGCCCTGCGATGGATTGGAGTGTTCCCCTCTTCGTGTCCTCGGGATAGACTCAAGGCCCCCCACGAGCCTGACAATGACAGCGATGATCCCTTAACAGGACCTCTCCAGGAGTTCTGAATAGTTTAGTGTATTTGGCTTTCAAGCAGCGTTCTTCAAGAGATATTTATGGGTCTGTCAGAGAAGAGACCATGTAATATAACCGTAAATGGATAAAACGTGTGATGTGGTGTTCTTTACTAAACAAAGCACTGTAATCAAGGGCTTCTTGCTATGGTGTAAGAGGAATAAAACATTCCAGGGTGTGAAGTTAAAGTTAAACTATCAGACATCAACATCAGCGTGGTAACGTAACGATCTGATGATCTCCGGTTCTCTCCCCTCCGTCACAGGTGCGGTTCTGTTCGACGGCAGACAGGGCTTCTGGTTGGTCCACAGCACTCCTCATTTCCCGCCTCTCAGAACCGAGGGCAAGTTCTCGTACCCGGACACAGGCATCCACAACGGGCAGAACTTCATCTGCGTCACCTATCCTCTGGAGAGCTTCGACGTCATCGGTAACAAAAAGTCCCACCTTTAAGACCGCCGGAGTTACATGTGATCATCTGTGTTTGAAAAGTTCTTCAACTCTGTTAAACTCTTTAACGGTCCATGCAGAACCCTGTCATGATGAACGTCACCCAAATATCAATTAATAAACCTTTAAAGAACCACAGAGGAACCCAGAGTGTGCAAACTACCAAGAGCATTAGATACTTGTTTCTTAGCTCCCAAAAAAAAGGTTCTTCAAGGGTTGTGTAAGGGTTCAGTGGAAGAGTCACACGTCTTATTTTCTAAAACTGGTTCTTTGTATGGGCTCTTGGTACAATGGGGTTCTTTAAGGGTTTGTTGAGTAATTACAGGTTCTTTGCGTCTTGTCTAAGGGTAATTTATAGACTAATTTGAGTATTTTGGGTGCTTAGCTTCCAGAACAGGTTGTCTTAGAATAATCAGAACAACAAAAAAAACCCTCAGGGTTTCTTATTGGGTCCTTAAGAGTTCATTGGATGTTTAGAGTTCTGAGCTTCCACAACGATTGTTTTAGGTTTGTTTGGATGTTTAAGATATTCTTCACAGAGGGTTCACTGGATAATAAAATGATTTCATTGACGGAAGCTTGGCTATACTGTTAAGTGCAAAAGTTTGCACCCCCTGGATCATGAATTTTACAAAACTCGTGATGTAAACGCTGCAGAGCTGCATCTTTAACATTAACACATTTTTATATCACATATTCAGAATATTTTCTAATCTATATACTGTATAACAAGTATTTGGTTTTTCGTTAAGGAGTAGTAGAAACACTGCCTTGCTATCTATGAAGGCTTGTTTTGACCTCGTATCATCACAAGGGTGTGCAAACTTTTGCATTCATCCTTAGTGTGAGCGCGGATGCTTTTAAGCCTCTCCGACCGAAACGAGAGGCTAGCGAGTATGACGAGGGCGCGCGATAAGACCTCCATCGATCACCGTAAAAGCAAAATCAGGCCTTGTTGCCATGGTTACCATGAGTGATCAATTTAAGAGGCAGCGTAACCATAGAGACGGTGCCGTTCTTATTGTAGGTGATGACTTTGTTGTCAGGTTAGCGCCGTTGTGTCGATGGCACTTCAGACCTGCGCTCTGCCGTGTTGCTGCGATCGGGAGCTTTCAGATGGAAATAATCGCATCTGGTAATTACGCGAAGCCCAAAATACATCTCTCTGATGGAGTCGAGTTTATAGTGTATAAACAGAAACCAGAGGAATATTGTGTAAGAAGGTCATGATGCTCTGTAAAGCACTGTTAAAGCGAGAGGAAGTTCTCAAAAGAGTACAGAGTTCAGCACAATATCTTAAAAAAAATTAATAAAAATAAAACCGCAACTATCCAAAGAACAACTATATGGAGAGCTTCTGTGTTCTTCAAGGGTTCTTCTAGGGATACGTAAGGATTCAGTGGAAAGATTAAGGGCCTCTCTCTTCCAGAACGGGTTCCTTTATTTTATTGTTTAATTGGTCATTGAATAATCCAAGGTTCTTAGCATCTAAAAAAAAATGTTGGATAATTAAGGGGGCGTGGCTTCCAAAAAAAGCAATTGGAAAAGGTTCACTGGATAATGAAAGCCCTGTGTGATATTGTAAGAACATCTGTTACAGTGAAATAACTAAAGATTGCTAAAAAAAAAAAAAGGTTCACAACTTTCAGCGTTCCTGAAGAGTCTTGCAGAACAACAACAAGAAGAAATCCTAAGTAGATGCCTGGTTTATAAAAAAGGAAACCTTCAGAATGACGTTCTGCATTCCAGAGAAGGTTCTGGCTGCAGAAAACATTTCAGGTTGTTTCAAAAGGTTCCAGAGTTTCTGGAACACACTGAAGTCCTGGAACTGTCTCCAGGTCCATTGGTTTCTGAAAAGTTTCCTCATTTGGTTCCTGTGTTTCTAAATACTGTAGGTTCTACTTGCTAAAAAGGTTTTCAGATTTCACGATTCCTGAAAATGTTCCCTGAAGAGAGTCTGGTTTATGAAGGAACTCGAGGGCAGGTAAAGGTTCTTTAACAGATTCCAGAGTTGCTGAATAGGTTCCAAGGCTTCTGGGGAGGTTTGTAGGATGCTTGATTAACAGTAGTTGTTGAAGTCTTTGAGAGTTTCTGGGTTCCAGAACAAGGTGCTGGAATACTCCAGAATTCCCGTCCTCCTAAATAGGTCTTGGTTTTTTTTTTTTTTTTTTCCTTTCCTTCAAGTTCCTTGATAGGTGTCTTTCTTAATATGTTGCATTTATTGAACACGGTCCAGGAGCAAGGCACAGTGTTCCTGATCGGGTTCCTGGGGTCCAAGGTTCGGGTTATGATTCCAAAATTCTTGTTGACTAAAAGTTCCCAGAATTGCCAGGTTTTTGACTTGGTTCCTGAACCTAAGAGGTCCTTTTGTATTTGAAATGGTTCTGTGATGCGTCTACTATGTCGTAGCTGTAGGTTCCAGAGTATTTAAAAAGGTTACTGGGTTACTAGAGAAAAGATTCCTAGATTCTTAAGATACTGAGAACTTTTTAGAAGTTTTCCAAATGTTTTTGAGGAACCACTCTAATGATCGAATCTTGTAGTTCCTTCCTAAAAAGTCCCTGTGTGTTCCACAGGTGAACAGTTGAAAATAAATCAGCCACACGTCTACGACTGCGACATTCCCGCGTCTCTGGCCTCCTCCGTGCCCGCCATGGTTGAGCTCTGCAAACACCGACACCTGCAGGAAAACTCAAGCCTTGCAGATGCTTCCTTCTCCACACCCAATCGCAGCGTTTCTCTGCTCTCACTGGCTGGAAACGAGTTCATCAGCTTTGCAAAAGGAGCTTCCTTTGACAACGGTAAGAAGGGAGTTAATAAAAAAATATTTTAAGGAGAAGAAAAAGTGTAGAACTTTAAAGATGGTTAAAAACTTTGTCCCTCCTCGTCTCCTGCTCAGACCTGTACCACGCCTGGGTGGCGCCCGACGCTGCAGACGGACCTGCTGGTGCAGTTCTGGCGTCGCTCCACCGGAATCCTCCAGTCCGACTGCACCCTCAACTGGAAGGTCCTGAACGTGGATCAGATCTCCCCAGGCGGCCAGGTGACCTTCAAAGCCACAGAGGATCACTCCAAATGGGCGGCAAGTCTGGGAGGACGCGGCTGGAGGGGCGGAGGCTGGGTGTGCGTGGGGGATATAAACAGGAACGAGGCGGAGGAGAAGCGCGGGGGCGGGACCGTGTGCAGGCAGGATGTCGCCGTGTGGAAGGCGTATCGCGCGGCGGCGCTGCAGTGCGAGTCGTGCGCGGGTGAAGTGGAAGACTGCGAGAAGGCGCGGCTTTATCACTGACGCGCGGAGAGAGTGAATAACCAACAAAAAAGTTACACTTTTTACAAGTGATATTTTTATAAGATAAATTCTTTTAAAATACCTGAAAGATGAACATGCACTCTGATTTAATTTTTAAAAAACATTTTTTCACTCAGATTTCTGAATCAGATTTGTCTTCATCACTCCCCTGTCATTTCGTTTACGTCTCCGTCTCTTGTGTTCTTCTGATTTTTATTTCCTCGTCTGCTCGGGGTGAAGCTGCTTGAGCGTACGAGCTTCTTTAAACTTATAATATCTCGAATAAGTCTTAACAAAGTCGCTGTTAAATTCGGTACATTAGATTAATGTGCAATGTTGGGATTATGAGGGGGTGAAAACTTTTGCACTGACCAGTACACTGGGAAACAACACAACAATAATACTGTACAGATGAACGGTACGGAGTAGCGCTGGGTGAGCGTTTCATATTGTTTTATTCACACTGAATAATAATAATAATGTGAAATGGATTCATAAAGAGTTTGTTGGTTGCTGATCACATGCACTTTGCTTTTTAGTGAAATCACTAGAGCTTCTAATGATTATTCTAATTATCATTATTATTTTAAATGATCCTGATGTTTGAAAAAATGTTCATTAAAAATTTATTTTGGAAGAACTTCCTCAGTGTCTTTGGTGTGATGTGTTCTTTTTCTTTTTCCAAGTGTAATCTTAGATTTTTTTATATTCTGAAATGAAGGTCAAATGTTCCTGATGAATTAAATGTCATCTTTAAATTAATCTCACAAGCTGGATTTCACTCAAGTTGGCTTCTTTTTATCAGTAAAGGTGGATAAAGCCCGCCTAACCAGAGCAAAGCTGAGAATTTCTGACAGCTGTTTTCTTTTAAAGAAAATATTAACACTTTCCTGTTGCTTTTTTCATTTTAAATCTGGAAATGTGTCGCTCTGCCTCCGAGTATTTAAGCAAATGAGGGTATTTTTCACACTTGTATAATACTTGGTCCTAAAACTCAGGTCCGTGTACAGAGTACATTTCCATTGCTACTGTTCTTATGCACACTTTTAATGAGTCTGTAGTTTTAACCACTTGAGTAATTTTATTACTGGATACTTTTTATTTTTACTCCATTACGTTCCATAACTGATATCTGTACTTTCTACTTCACTGCATTCCCTCATGGCGTTGTGTTTCATGACCAGAGCGACCCAGAATATAAGCTGGGTGCTGTTGATACTTAAGTAAATTTCAAGGTGAGTATTTTTGGACGTTTGCTCAAGTAGATTTGTAAATGCAGGACTTGTACTACTTTTACTTTAGACTTTATATCTCTACTTTTCCTCAAGTGCAGGATTTGTGTGCATTTTCCCCACATCTACTTTATTGCTTACATTGACCTACTGTACATGGCATTTGGCCGACACCCTTATCCAGAGTGACTTCTGTTTCAATTTCTATGCCTTCTGCAATTCTTGGACTAATCCATATCTATCCAGTGATGTAAACTTTAAAGCACTTTATGTAAGTCGCTCTGGATAAGAGTGTCTGCCAAATGCCTAGATGTAAATGTTATTTATCCCATTACACATGCGCACAGTTGAGGGTTAAGGGCCTTTCTCAGGGGCCCCACTGACCCCTCCCCCCCCCCCCCCCTTGATTCACGATTGATTCAGGCTTCTCTGGAATCCACTTGGACAATCTCCGAACGTTTAAAAAAAAGACAAGAGTCCAGGATAACCCATTTCTTTACTTCGCGTCACCGGCCACTTGTACCTCACTTTGAACTGTAAGAAATGATAAAAAAAAATAATGCAAACATGCCTGGAGGTGTAATCTTCTACAGAACATCTGCAATAAGAAATCCAACGCAGAGATCCGACATGTTATCAAAATGAAAATTTATTTTGTACAAGAATAGCTGTTGTACATCATCTTTGCATAAGCCCAGCTTTTCGCTATACAAAAATATGAAGGTGTAACGTCGGCTCATGCTGAGCGACCCGGCAGAAGCGAGAGAGAGCACCTGAAGATCACAAGGCACTTCAGCACGACGGCGGCCCAGACCCGCGCGGCTCTTCCGCCCCGCGCTGACCCGAGAGCTCGGGCGCTTCAGTTCAGACGAGACTTCAAAAGCATCGTGAGCGAACTCTCGTCAGCGCGCAGGGTTCATCAGAGCACGGCAGACGAGAGACCCGGCGTGTCTACTGTCCATGTGTATACGTACAACAGACACCAAGAGACATCAATATATTCATTTATTTCCTTAGTGTTTCATTTCTCAGGGAGCTTCGTGCTCTGTGCATTTAACATCCTTTATATGTGAAGGATCACAAGCTGCATCGCTGCTCAGGTTCGAGATCGGACGAGTGGACAGTGGTGTTGAGATGAGATTTAGTCAGAACCTCAGGTTTGCATACTTGGTTACAAAGTGGCAGTGAAAGTTTATCTGTTTTTTTTTTTGTTTTTTTTTGCTTTTTTGCTTAAAGATAAATTACTGTGTGGAGTTATTGTGCATCAGTACCCCGTAAGTGCTACACGGCATTCAGTTGGAGTTTCATAGTCGTTTATCATCGCTGATAATTCAGTGTTTTTTCACAGATTAGCCGAAGCTAGCGGGGTTATCAGTCCGTTCGAGGTAGAAAGCCGTAACACGGGCGGCGTCGCGTCGGCGTCGCTCTCGTCGCCGTCTTAGTTGAACTTCTGAAATGCAAAAAACGAGTGCAGCATTTAGCTGATTCATTTCAGCCCACATTAAAGCCATCCTCCGATGATTTAGACCTCACATTCTCACACTGCGGGATCACCACGGACCAACAGCTCGCGCGTAACGGAAGGCTAACGGCGGCGCTTTAAAGTGTCCGAACAATGAGGCATCAGGGAACTTCTCTCACATGATCGGTGTGTTTAAAAAACAACAACACTTTTTAAAAAAAATTGCTGCTGAGGGGTTAGTTTAAGCGTCTACCCTTAGACTTCCATTACACAAGGGGCGTTCAAGTCAAACTGGGACTTTTAATTGTGCAGAAAAACAGAGCAATTCTTAGGCCATGTCCACACGTAGCCGAGATTTTTATCCTCTCGTGCGACACATGCAAAGTTCGCAGTTTTTGTCGTTGAAATCTGAGCTTCTGGAATGAAGATTTTTTTCAAAAACATCGTTGTCAGTGGTGTGTGTGTGTGGACAGGGGAAACAAGAGATTTTGGCTTGTTGTAACATCACCTTGTGTGCCGATGATGACGATGTCTGTGCGCCGGTCCCCGTGATTTGACTTGATTTGTTCATGAGGATATTCTGCGCATTAATGGACTTGCGTACTGTCGACTGGTGACGAACAGAGGTGCCTGAATGTGCTACACAGCTACATACATATAACTCTGACGACACAGGCCCCACAGGCAGGAACGCGGTTTTGGACGAGACCCGTCGGACTTCTACATGGCGGAACGGTTATTGAGGTTCTTGTCTAGACTTCTGATTGGCCTCCTGACTTTTCAAACAAAATACCTGTCTACAGTACATGTGCACATGATCTTAGAGTTAAAAAAAACTCCCTTTATTTCTCTATATAATCCTCTGCTACACTAACGCACTCATCCCAGTGTGTCACGAGTGTTTGGACACCATCAAGGTAGAACGTTTTCTCAGTACACCGGAGCGATGATTAATCCAATCCTGCTTCATGTCTAAAACACTGGCCTCCCAGGAACTCCTTTAATTGGCCTTTACTTTAATGATAAGTTGGTTATAAATTAACTAACTGGTGATCACTAAAGACATTCTGTTACTTTCAGGACAGTGCAGAGGTCATACTGCCCACAGCACCACTTGTACATTACAGGATCCCGATTAGGCGTTATTGCCACAGTCCTGACCTCACTCCAAACCATTTCCACATGTTTGCTCTGTTAAAGGAGTTCCTGGGAGGCCGGCGTTTCAGATGTGAATCAGACAGGCGGTGTGATCACGGCTCCGGTGTACCGTGAAAACGCTCTACCTTGATGGTGTCTAGTGACACACTGGGATAAGTGCATTAGTGTAGCAGGGGATTATATAGAGAAATAAAGTTAGTTTTTACCCTCATACATGTTATCCTGCACAATCAAAAGTCCTGCTTTGACTTGAACGACCCTCGTGCTTAAATTGGGAAGCGTTCTTGTCCGTGGTAATCCCACAGCGACGACAATAAAGTTTGTAAAGATTAGGTTAAAACAACTGAAACCCTTGAACGTTTCTCTCGTGTGTTTCTACACTCCATGGGTGTTTATTAGAAATGTTACTCTGCTTGTTTGTCTCTACTGAACTGAAACGTGTTGTGTTAAAAGAGTGCTCGGACCAGTCTCCGCCCCTTGGCCTTGATTCGTGGAAAAGTTGCGCTGGTCTCATTGTTCAGCGACGGTAATCCCAACGGCGTGTTTCCTCCTCGTCTCCTCAGCAGGAAGTCCGTGCTGGCCGAGCTCATGGCGTAGAAGACGTTTCCTGTGGCGGGAATTGTCAGCTCTGTCCGTTGGGGAAAAAAACAAAGAGGATTCCGGATTAACAAGCAGATAACGAACCCGCTGGTGCGCCCCACAGCGCCAGCCGACAGACCGAAGACGCTAGACATAAAGCGCGTCTACGTCTCGGTTTCTTTATAATGACAGGAAACAGCGTGCATGAGGTGTGTCGAAAGTTTGCGCCCCCTTTTCTGCATCTGATAAATATTCTCCAGTCATACCTCGTACTGCATGTTTACACTTTACCTTACCTTAAACTCTCAGTTATAACATGTATCTGTAAAACAGACCCAACGTTTATACACTGGCTGGCCACATTATTAGGTATAGCACTGGGTCGTTCTAGTACCTCTCTTTTGCCTTCAGAACGGCCTTGATTCTTCATGGCATCGATTCAACAAGGTGCTGGAAACATTCCCTGGAGACGTATTGTTGCTCCGTATTGACATGATGGCATCACGCACTTGCTGCAGATTTATTCAGCTCCACGTACACGATGAAAACCTCCAGTTCCACCACGTCCCAGAGTCATGTTCAAGAAATCATTTTTAAATGATTACAGTTTTGTGACATGGGACATTTAAACGATGCTTAACTGCTACTAAGAACATGGTGCCA
The DNA here is from genome assembly GCA_030347435.1 of Clarias fuscus. Lineage (NCBI taxonomy): Eukaryota > Metazoa > Chordata > Actinopteri > Siluriformes > Clariidae > Clarias > Clarias fuscus. Next base: position 24,350,579 of record CM059226.1, on the reverse strand, counting down.
AGAAAAATCTCTCCCACACCATTAAACCACCAGCACCAGCCTGAGCCAGGCAACATTTTTTCCGATCATTTGTTGTCTAAATGTGGTGAACCCATGTGACCTGTAGCCTCGGTTTCTTGTTCTTATCTGACAGGAGCGACGCCCGTTGTGGTCTTCTGCAGCCCATCTGCGTCTAGGTTCGACGTGTTGTGTGTCCGGAGATGTTCTTCAGCACACCTCGGTTGTCGCAAGATGCTACTAGCTATTGTAGCGAGAACTGCCCTCACTGGATGTTTTCTCTTTTATCACACCATTCTCTATAAACCATAGAGATGGTTGTGTGTGTGTAAATCAAAATAGATCAGCAGTTTCATAACCAGTCCGTCTGGCACCAACACCCATGCTGAATCACTTAAATCACCTTTCATCCCCCATTCTGATGCTCGGTTTGAACTTCAGGAGAACATCTGTGATCCTGTCTACATGCTGAATTTGCATGAGTTGAGTTGCTGCCGTGTGATTGGCTGATTCGATATTTGTGTTAATGTGCAGTTAAACAGTTGTACCTATTAAATTGGCCAATGAGTGTATTATTGTTTTTGTTGATATTTTTGTTCATTGTCCCACATTTTTGCAAATTGGAAACAATCAGGTATTTATCAGTATATTTTCATTGCCTCCACTAGGGGGTGTAAGATTCAGGCTTCCAGAAGATATGGGATTTAATTTCATGAGGCAACGACTCGATATCTGACGCTACAACAGACATGTGACTGACTGAGTTCAGAATCCGGTGTACTGTAGGTCTACTGATCATCATTTATATCTGATGATGTAGATCGGAACTGTTTCTTTAAATCATCCTGTCACAAATAAGTTAAATTATTTCAATTAAATGATTTATGCATTTAATGGTTTAAAAAGATGCGAACAAACTTTATATATACTTTATGTTTTGAATCGATGCAGTGATCCAAATCTTCTGATTGTTTTCACACAAAAACAATGGGGAGTACAAACTTTTTACTCGTGACTCTCAGATTTTCCATTATACAATCTGATAAGGCCCTATTATGAATTAACGGGGCTTTCTGATTATTATTTTTCTTGGATACACAATGTTAAGGATGTACAGGGTGAGGAACAGGTGAGTGAATGAGTGAGTGTTACCTTTTCCTTCAGGAAGCAGCTGGATGAGCTCATATTTGGAGGCCTCTCTGGGATCTTGGTTGTGTTTCTCTAATGCAGAGCTGATCACAATAGGACTTTTGTCGTTGCTACTAACCTGAGGAGACAAAAATTAAAATACAGTAAAAAAAAGAATAAAGTAACAGATCATTTATTTGCCACACGCTAGTGTCTGTAATAGAGAGATATTATTATAAATGTAGTTGATCACCCAAGACGTGTTTGATGTGATATTTGATGCAATGACGGAAACCTAAGCACTTTTGTAAGTCGCTCTGGATAAGAGAGTCTGCGAAATGCCTAGTCTGCAATGTAAATGTAAATGTTTGGAGCTATAAGCGCAATGCAGATAAAACTAACAGAAATAAGCATTTGCATTATGCTAAACTTGTGGGTATAAGTGTCTCTTATTTGGTAGTTACATTAGCCTTGTAGCTCTAGTGCAAACATAGTGCAAACATAGCAGTAGATTTGCATAACTGTAAGCCGACTCCAGGTTTATTTTAATCTACTGTCAGGAAAAAAATGAGAATACCAATGGCCCTAAAGCAGAGCCTTGTGGTACACCTTAAAAATACGGATGGCTTTTAGAGCCATGTTTATTCATTTGAACATTTACAGCTTGTCCCAAATGTTCTGTTTAATTTGACTAGGGTTGCCAGATATACAGTACATGCTAAAAAAAAAATCCTACTTATAAAGCAACATTAAAGGATCTGTTTTCCTTGATATTTCAGCATTAAAGCAATAAGTCATTTACATGGTGTCCATAGACTATGAGTGTGTCTAAAATATTAGCTACATTAGGTTCGTATGTTAGCAAAAAAAGGTCTGACGCCATGACACGACTTTGCGGATTGGCTACATCAGTATTTCAGTAGTGATACAGTACCAGAATGCTGCGATACAAATTCCCGTCACGTAAGTCCATCCGTATCTTGACGATCCGCATATCTGGCCCCGCCCCTTGTGTGCGATTGGGCGGGGCATTGCCGCACGAGACGGAGCGCCGATGAGTTCTTGACATGGTATTGGGCGTGGTCACTGCAGTGGGGGTGGGTTCACTGGGTTGTGGAGGGGACGATTCGACATCCAGACAGGACACGGAAGGGGATTTCATGTGCTAAAAAAAATAAATAAAAGAAAATGGTGGTGGAAATAAGAGGGATAATGAAGAGTCATACCTACTGACATCATAAACAAGAATTTAAGGAGACCCATGGAGATGCAAGAAAAGAGGAGATAGAAAGACAAGGAAGAACACAAAGAGTTAAAGAATTCTGCTGGATCGGATCTGAAGTCTTCCGTTATCAAGCAGGAAAAAAAAAGTGCTGAGTTGGAGATGGGATGATATGAGAGTAAATAACTCAATGGAGTGACAGAATTCAATCACCGTGCACGCTCTGGTCTTTACCTTGGCAAGCCTGGAGAGCAGATGATTGACAGGCGAGGGGAAATCAAATATTCCATCAGCATCCATGCCTGAGCTTGTCACAGCAGAGAGATCACTGATGGAGGGAGAGAGAGAGAGAGAGAGAGAACGAGAGAAAGACAGAGAGAACAGAACAATCTAATTTGTTACAAACTGCTCTCAGGGAAGCGTTGCATCAGCGTGTGGAGTCTTTGTGATTTATCCTGAACAAACAGAAAAAAAAAAATTGTGTGGAGTCCCTTGACAAAGTGCTCTAATAGCAGAAAGGCTTTGGAGACCACACACACACACACACACACACACACACACACACACACACACACACACACACACACACACACACACACATTTCTGCATAAACTGCACAGTAGCAATAGTCGCCTTTTGTCCTAAAAAGTTTTATGTGTTTTAACCTTCTTTGGATTTATTATTCTATACTACAGTATTTATGCTTGTATACAACATGGTGTTCAAGTCAACCTGGGACTTGTGATGAAATTCCAGGTGAACGGCTGATCCTTAAAATACAACACCAATCAAACATTACAGGAACTCGGCTGGGAGTCACCGCCACGTCCCTCGTGCAGTCCTGACCTCTCTCAAAGACATTTCCACATGTTTGGGACATTAAAGGATTTCCTGAGACGCCGGGGTTTTAGACGTGAATCGTCTAAACGTCCCACTTACATTGAAATACATGTCAAAATTTGTACCCTTTTTTTTTTCAATTCAAACTTTCCCCAAAACCACAGATTCATTTATGATCAGTTAGTGATGTCACAAAAAAAGAAAAACCCTCCACCACTCACAATTAAAAATGACAACATGGGCAACAAAATAGAGGAAAATGATCAAGAGACCAGATGCAACACACAAGGTCAGGACACACAACCTTTTCTTTTTTCTTTTTTTTTTAAACAGGAATAAAACTGTATTCGTTTTGTTTTGTGGTCGAATGCAGCTTTTGTAATAATTACAACTTAGAATTGTCAGAAATGTCCTGATTAATTTGAGCAGGGTTGCCAGATATACTGCAAGATTATAAAGCAATATAAAAGGATAAGTTTTCCTTGAATTGTTCTCTTTTACTATAAGCATTATAACACTGTCTTAAACAAAAAAAAATATTTAATTTTTTTTTTATCAGCAGGAAAACTATACACCTGGCAACGCCTCCCATGTACACATGCTACTAAGCGATAAATCCTGCATGATGCTGATTTAAATGTGCGTTTGGAGGTGGAAATATAATATCTCTTGTTTTCCTGTAGTTTTGTAGTTTGAATATAATTCATCATGAGTCACGCTTGACGTTCTCCACCCTTTCGTCTGCGATTCTTCATCAAATGCTATTACAGGACAGAGACAGAAGTGCACTCCTGAGTGCTGCTGAAAGGAGTCGCACATTTAATGTAATTCTGTTCAAGCACAGAATGCGGTCTAATTATGCATAAAAACAGGCTCACAGCCTAGTACATCTAAGTGTGTGTGTGTGTGTGTGTGTGTGTGTGTGTGTGTGTGTGTGTGTGTGGGATGCTTACTCGGGACACTGTGTGATGATTACGGTGGGATGCGTAACACGTCCTGGACTCGGATCCACCTGAGGCTCGATCTGATTGGACAGTCTGTAGCTGCAACAAAAGATCACACATGACGTTGTTAAATGTAACCACCAGACGCTGCGTAACCACACACACACACACACACACACACACACACACACACACACACACACACACACACACACACACACACACACACACAACGGTACAGTGACTAATCCTGGGGCAGAACCAACCCTACCCATGTTTATTCTTATATAACACTACCCTTAGAAGTACTAAGGATCTGAAGACTAGTCATGGGCACAACCCTAGAGGGGAAGAGGGTGCCAATACTTTAATCTTTGTCCCAGTTTGACTTGAACACATATCTATATCTATAAAGGTTTGTCTTTACATTGGTCAGAACCCGCTCTTTCAATGATATCTTTATGTTTCAGAATTTTGACAACCCGAAACCCGTCTCAGAAAATTTTTTGTCTGTATGTCTGTATGTCTGTCCAGCCAGAGATGGTCACAGCATCACGCAAAACTGGCTTTACATAATTTAATGAAACTTTGCCAGGACTTCGGTATTTGCCAGACGTTAAACCTGCACCATGAATGAAATCAAACTGTTGAGTAGAAGTGATGTCATGGGCAGTTTTGTGCCAGATTATAAACCACAACTTTGTACAGTGTAACGCATATGTGTCAAACTGTGGGCTCGTCTTAAATCAACTGCTGGACAGGATTTAATAACCTAATTTAAAATAAGCTACTAATGTGCTACTTGCTTAATGTAAACAAACACCTGCACCTGTATTTGTCTGGCGACGAAAGAAGTAAACTTAGTGTAAACAAGGCGTCAGATACTCAACCTTACAGAATGTGATTTCTGTGTATTAATAAGTGAGACAGAGAGTTCTGCTGTACAGAGAGACACACAGACATGTACGTGGACTTCAACCTGAAATAATAATAATAATAATAATAATAATAATAATAATAATAATATCACTCATTACATTAAATATCAGCAGATTATTATTAGCTTCAACCTTTTAAATTTTATATACACTTCATCCCCTCGCCAATCTAATCAGGCCAGATCGGGTCAGACGTTTCCGACCGAGGTGTTTACGTGATGTGTTTTTATTCTAGTTGGGCTTTTATTCTGGTTATCACTGGAATATTAGGGTCCATGTAAAAGCCGCTAGTGATGAGACGAAGCTCAACGTGATGTAATGTTCAGTAGATGCAATGCTCTACCCAGAGACATGTGCGTGACCAATCGAAGATCAGCACTCCTTCTAGCTCCGCCCACATGTCCCGCTTACCCAATGGTAAAAGAATTGACACGCTAATGTGCAGTCAGTAATAATTGAGTGTTAATTGAGAGAAGGCGTTAGCGCTCACCTTTCCTCCTCGGTCAGCGCGGGGACGCTGTGGTACCAGTGCAAGAACAACTCGTCCGATCGGAAGCTGCTGTTCCTGCAGGACGACTGGAGGAGCCGGATTTTGGCGAGAACCTCGAATTCCTTATCAGATGAGGGAAACACTATTTATGTACAAGATATTCATTTTAAGTGGAGAAATGGAAATGGAAAGAAAAAAAAAAAGGACACTCACTCGTCGCCGTTTGTCGAAGTTGATATATCCGTTCTGGAGGATGGAAATGTAAGAAATATAAAATATTAGTATTTGTGTTGGATGGATGTACTGCAGCGTCCGGCCTGAAGTGTCTCACCTCTAGTCTGTCCTTGACTGCGGCGTCCAGCATGGTGAGGTCGGTCAGGAAGATGCCCATGTACGGCACGGTGCCCTGAGTACTGGACTGAGGAGTAACCACACATCGTTTTGCTTATTGTTTGTTTGTTTGTTTGTTTGTTTAACTCGTTTCTCATTGCTCTGAGTGGGAGAGATTCAATCTTGCTGGGATTATCACTCACCATGTGTCTTCTGTTGTTGGTTCTAGTGTCTACGTTGGCGGGTTTGGGGGTGCCTTCCTGTCCAATACAAAGGTGTGTTAAACACGGGGGGCGTGTCTCATACTGTACGTCATGTATTCTGGATTCTGATTGGTCAGGAAGCGTGGAGTCATTCTGTGTCAAACTCCGACAAGAAACCCGAGTGTCTTTGTCGCCTTAATGCGTCGATACAGAAACTGCCCACCGTATGCGGAAACAGGCTGCACAGTCAGCTCGTACTGTAAATACTGAAACCACTGACACGGCGGGGTGTTTATAGATCACACACACGCACGTCAGCATCCAAACGCCTTTATTGTTTTTACTATTAGCTCTCTGATCAGCAAAAAGACACACTTTCATCTGCCTGTTATTCATCCACTCCCTCAAACACACACACACACACACACACACACACACACCCGTGGGTTAGGGTTAGGGTTAGGGTTAGGGTTAGGGTTAGACCGGGTCGACGCAGATCTGTGTAACGTGTGAATGCCCGCCTTTGTGCCCATGTACATGACTCACTTCTTTGAGCAGCTCTCGACTCTGCGAGTAATTGTCTTTCTCGGAGAAGATGGAAGCCAGCTCCTCGTAGCGCTTCATCGCCTCCCTTTCAGACACACACACACACACACACACACACACACACACACACTGCTTTTAGTCCTCCTGATTTCAATCCACTTCACATTAAACTTTCTGCATGTAGGGATAAATAAAAAAATCAATATGCAACCCAAGACATTTTGTGTTACTGTTGCATATTGGACGCAGACGTTGGAAACGCTCTTATTATTCAGTTATTCATGTTAAAGCACATTATTCAGGAACTCTCCATGAATTATTCAACAGCTACAGTAAAGCTAATAACAGTCCGGAGAATAAGGATTGTTCGGGAAAATCGCACTCATAGTTTAAGCATGAATTTAAAACTGAAAGCTTTTCATGTAATAGCGATATTGCTACATTAAAAATCAGCTTTGAAACAGAAATTCCTTTTCATCTTGTCAGTTCAATGGACTTTTATCACTTTCTTTAATAACTTTTTAATTATAGATCACTCAGTGATAAAATCCTAAAAAAAAAAAAAATAATAAAATAATAAAACTTCTCTGGAGCTAGTGAGAAATTTCACTCCTTAGTCACAACTACTTTTCACTAGTTTTATTATTATTATTTGTACTTATGAAATAATATCTATTTCTCTATAATCCCTTGGATCCCATTAGGTAATTGCTAATGAATTAATTTGTGATAAATAAACAATAAAAAAAAAAATGATGCAGGATTATTTTACCTTATTATTCACTTCATGCATTATATTATCGTTTCGTAAAGTAAAATATAAATCCGTAAAATTACTAAATAAAGTATTTTTATTGTAATAATCATTTTATTGTAAAAAGAGTTTTGTTTTAAATGATTATTCTTTATTAAAAAAATGTACATTATTTGACATTTTCTAATAATTTATTTCATTTAAATGTTGTATTTTCTCATATTTACAGTGTATTTTTTTTCTGCCAATTACTATAATTCCAAATAATAATTCCAAACCTGCCTTTATTGTGCTAATAAATGCTTTTTGAATTTCAATACTTTTCCGAAAAAACGTTCTGCCCAGCCCTGCTGTAGAGCCACTAACAGCTCCTGAGGTACTGTAGTCAGAGATTAAAGCTGTAGTTTGAAGACGCTTTTGTCTCGCGTGTGATCAGAGACGAGACACTCACCGGTCCGTCTCCTGCCACGTCTTCCTCAGCCTGTGGATGGGGTTACTCTGCAGCGCTGACACGATGGCATACAGTGACGAGAAGTTCTTCTTGTTTCTGCAAACCTGCACAGAAAACGCCAACAAACTGGTATGGACATGAGGAGATCACACGAGAGTCCTCATGGTCTCCTAGGCGGTTCACAAAGTCTCGAACGGTTCTCAAAGCATCTCCTTTCCTCACTTGTGCTGCTTCGCAAAAAGTCCCGAACCGACCAAAGAAACATTAGAACTTCCTCAACTAAGGATGCCTGCTGAGAAAGGTCACTTCAGCTCAGCGTGAAGTGAAACATCACTTTACTACTTTAAAATGGACTATATAGACTTTAGTCTTTAGTCTATATAGTGTGCAAATCTATAACAGTCATTTTGAAAATGATCACTGGTCCTAACCAATGTTAGCCAGCTAGCCATGTTGTTAACAACACACACTTATAAACCGACTGCTAAGTAGCGAACAGAAAACCGAGCATTAGAGCTTATAAAGGTCAGGAACCTCGGCTACGCTGATCCATTTCTCCAGGAAGCGTGTCCTCTGCTGCGTCTTCAGCTCCGTCTGCCACAGGCACGAGGCGGTAACGGCGTTGGCCAGGCGGTTAAACTGACGCACCGTGGCCCGGACCGACCAGCACTTCCCCTCATGGCCCTTCTTGTCTCTCTGAGACCAGAGCGAGCCCAGACAGTGATACGGCACCAGCTTCAGGAACAGCTCCTACAGGATCAGATTCATGCTGTAAATACACTTCACATTCATGTCAGTTTGTTTAACTAACATTATTCACTATATTGTGTGAAATTATCTAGCCATAAGTTATTACATACAAAAATAAGGTAACCCTGCAATATCTTAATATGTGCGTAAATGTTTGCTGGAACAGTGAGATCTGCATTCAGTACGCATTATGAAATAGTTAAGTAGATTCACATGGAATTTACATAAACTCAATTAAATTACAGCTTGTATTCAATTATTATGCTCATTAATATTATTACAATTAGTACTACTGTAATGACTACAGTTACTACTACTGTACTACAATGACTGCAGCTACTATTACTACTAGTATAAACTTCTACAGTTATTTGTACTAGTACTAATGCAACTACTCCTGTCACTACTACAGTCACAACTCCTATAATACTATTACTACTAATACTGTTACTACAACTGTTACTATTACAGTTACTACCACTAGTACTATTACTACAGCTGTTACTACCACTAGTACTATTACTACAGCTGTTACTACTACAGTTACTACCACTAGTACTATTACTACAGCTGTCACTACTACAGTTACTACCACTAGTACTATTACTACAGCTGTTACTACCACTAGTACTATTACTACAGCTGTTACTACTACAGTTACTACCACTAGTACTAATACTACAGCTGTTACTACCACTAGTACTATTACTACAGCTGTTACTACTACAGTTACTACCACTAGTACTAATACTACAGCTGTTACTACCACTAGTACTATTACTACAGCTGTTACTACTACAGTTACTACCACTAGTACTAATACTACAGCTGTTACTACCACTAGTACTATTACTACAGCTGTTACTACTACAGTTACTACTACTAGTACTATTACTCCAACTGTTACTACTACAGTTACTACTACTTCTGCTTCTCGTTTATAAGGCATTACATAACCTGGCTCCGTCATATTTAACAAATCTTCTCTTAACCTATACTCCTTCTAGAAATCTCAGATCATTATCATCTCTAAACCTGGTTCTTCCTCGTATGCGTTTGGCAACCATGGGATCTTCAGCCTTTAACTACGCTGCCCCCTACCTGTGGAACCTACTACCTTTCGATATCCGTAACAGTAACTCCATCACTGTTTTTAAATCCCGTTTAAAAACACATCTATTCAGGCAGACATATCTTTAACACTATTGTGTGCATATTGTTTTTAATTTTGTTTTTGTCCATGTTTGCATGTTGTTTTTTATGGTATGTAAGATGTCCTTGAGTGTCATTAAAGGCGCCTACAAATAAAATGTATTATTGTTATTATTACTAGTACTATTACTACAACTGTTACTACTACAGTTACTACTACTAGTACGTTCACTACAACTGTTACTACTACAGTTACTACTACTAGTACTATTGTTACAACTGTTACTACTACAGTTACTACTACTAGTACTATTGTTACAACTGTTACTACTACAGTTACTACTACTAGTACTATTGTTACAACTGTTACTACTACAATTACTACTACTAGTACGTTCACTACAACTGTTACTACTACAGTTACTACTACTAGTACTATTGTTACAACTGTTACTACTACAGTTACTACTACTAGTACTATTGTTACAACTCTTACTACTACAGTTACTACTACTAGTACGTTCACTACAACTGTTACTACTACAGTTACTACTACTAGTACGTTCACTACAACTGTTACTACTACAGTTAATACTACTAGTACGTTCACTACAACTGTTACTACTACAGTTACTACTACTAGTACGTTCACTACAACTGTTAGTACTACAGTTACTACTACTAGTACGTTCACTACAACTGTTACTACTACAGTTACTACTAGTAGTACTATTACTATTAATACAACTACTGTGGTTACTACTAGTTACTACAACTATTACCACTACTATTGCTACAGTTACTACTCTGGGTAATACTACTACAATTGTTACTACTAACACAACTACTTCTGTTACTACTACAGTTACTATTATTACTAATTATTACTTTAAATATGTATTCTGCACCTAATACTGTTACTTTTATTATTATCACTACTACAACTAGTACTGTTACTAATACTGTAACTATTACTTTTACTAGTTTTACCATTGCTACTACTACTATTATTACTAATAATAAATCTACTACAGTACTAATCTACTACAGTACTACTACTATTAATACCATTACTACTGTTACTATTATACTATTACAGCTATGACTATCACTACTACTGGAACTACAACTTTTACTACTATTACCATTACCACTACTATTACTACTACTACTCCACCTAATACTGGTACTTCTATTACTACTACTGTAACTCCTACTTTTTCCCTTCCTATTACTTTTTCACCACTACTACTGTATAATTATTACGGCTACTACTCTTATACAACTGTTACTTTTATCACTACTACTGCTACAGTACTACTACTATAACTATGACTGTAACTATTGTTCCTACTAATACTACACTTCATACTGCTGCTACTGCTACTAATACTACTGCTAATAATAATAATAATAATAATAATAATAATAATAATAATAATAATAATAATAAATGAATAAAGAAATAAGAAAAAAAGAAAGAAAGAAAGTGGACTCTATTCATCAGTGTTTAAATATAAAGCCTCACAGTCTCGATCTTGGTCAGCTGCTCGGCGATGACGCTCGAGGGAAAAGCCAGGATGTTGGTTGCTTCGAACTTCGATGGGTCCGGAGATGATGGTTGGAGAAAAGCATTTGCCGCATCTAAAACACAGCAGGATCAGAAAACCAGAAAACCATGCCGATCAGAAAACCATGTATACATAAAATATTTAATATTTTAAGGTAACTGAGTTGAAACAAATGCATTGGTTCCTAAAATTGGAAAGTCTGAAAAACATAACAACTGGGTGTAATGAATGATAGTTTGAGTGGTAAAGTGAAGGTCAGCTTGCAGTAAAGTGTTTATTACAATATGATACTTCCACATGTGTTTGGGATTAGTACATCGTTTAATGTAAAATAATAAGTCCTAAATTATCTCTTGGCAATGGTTTAGGAGGAAATCTCCTGCCACTATAGTGCATTACTTGTCACCGCAGTTTTAACACTTATTTAGAGGGCGCCACTCATCCGGGATTCAACTGTACGGCTATTTTATCTGAAGATTCTAGAGAACACAATATGGATTCATGTTTAATGTGTGTAAGAAAAAGAGATGACCTGCAGAAGGGTCAGGAATCAGGGATTTTTCGCTGAGCTCCTCTGCGATCTTCAGCAGCCGACCTTTGACCTCTGACCCTGTCTGGTTTGGCAGGAGGGGTGCGAGACGGAGCAGGCGTGAGGGGTCACCCAGCGAGTGGAAGTCCTCCGGGTATTCGTTTAACCACGTGTTGAACACGGTGCACACTGCCCTGAACACAGAAGCACCAAAGTGTGTGTCAGTGTGTCTCTCTCTTTCTCTCGATACACATGCGCACAAATACAACCAGTGTGTACTGCAGTGCGTTAAAACAAAAGCGCTCACTTGTTGAAGGTGTGACGGGTGGGACTGCCGCTGTCCCCTGGTGGATCCCCTAATCTAAAAAACAGAAAATGCAAAATAAACATCCATGCAGAAACACATCTGTCTGACATCTGCAAACAAATAGGTCCCAAATCAATATGTGTTCATTTTTGCCAGAATCTGCAGAAATCTTTACCTGTCTGTCAAGATGTCCAGCACCCTTTCAGTGGTGGTGAAGGAGCGGTAGGTGGAGAGGAAGATGGTGATGAAGGACGTGTCCTGCATGGAGAAGGAGTGGAGGAGGTGAAGGACCAGCTTCTCTTCCGTCCCGGCCTTGACACACTGCGAGCGGTGACATGACGACTGGAAGAGAAGAGTGTGTGTGAATGCATGGTGTAAGGTTTAGTGCAGCCACAGTGATGTTTTTCACAGATTGCTTCAAAATGTCCAAAATGTGAAAGTGAAACCCTTCCTGGAATCTGAGCTGTAACTTTCACTTTGCTCAAATGAGGTGTGCTAATTTTGGCTCAAGGAGCGTCAGCGCAGTGGCTTAGTGGTTAGCGCCGTCGCCTGGCACCACCAGGGTCTGGGTTCGATTTCCACCTTGGAGACCTTGTGTGCATGGAGCTGCATGTTCTCACCGCGCTTGATAGGTTTCCCCCGGTTTCCTCCCACAGTCCAAAGACATGCAGATTAGGTTCATTGGCATTCCCAAATTGCCTGAGTGAGCGTGTGTAGTGTGTGTGTGTGTGTGTGTGTGTGTGTGTGTGTGCCCTGTGACAGACTGAATGTTCTCCGCGCCCCTGTATACAGAATGAAACGGTGTACGCGATGACGGGTGAATAGATGAGGAGCACAAACGTGACTTTAACAGCGAAATTACGTAATTCATGTTCTGAATTTCAGGAAAACGATGGCTCAGGAAGTGTGAGGTTTGAGCGTCATTTTGCATACCCGAGAAAACCAAACGGATAGTTTATTTGTTAGCTAATTGTAGATGATTATTGTTATTGCATCAGTCGGTTTGGTTGGTGGTTCAGATGGGCTTGTGGTCTGTAACAGCAGGCGCAGGATGACAGGCGGTCAGTTTTAGCGTTGTGTTTGGGTTTACCTGTGCATTGGGGTCACTGTGGTTCGGTTTCACAATCACCGAGTAAATGATACCGTCCTCCTCCTTCTCAGTAACAGTGGACTGATAAAGAGACAGAGACAGGCAAATGAATAAACAACAATGATAAGAATCACTTCACGAAACACGAGCTCACAAACTTGAGACAGCGTTTAAAATGAAAATACTAATTGAACCTGTAACTTTAACCCTGTGTGGGATAACAAACGGTGAAATATTATTTCAAGCACACATTCAGAATGATTTAAATGACCTGGGAATTTATAAATATGTATAAATATGAATTTATACAAGCTACCAGGTCCTCTTTCCTTCTTAAATTGGCCAAGATTGTGACTAAAACAATAGCTAAATAGCTCAAACAAACTTAGCTAGTCAACTTAAGTAGCTACAGTAGCTAGCTCTCAGCGATTACAGATTTTACTGTCGAAGTCTCAATGTACCGCATTACTCACTTAAGATATTTCACTTAAGAACAAGCAAACCTGTCAGAAAAAAATATAACATTGCAAATATAACAGACAGGATTTAAAAATTTTTTCTGACTAGCATTAGCTACCTTAGCTCCCTAGCATAAACAATCAAAAAGGTCACGCTTGAAACAAAATCTGTCTAGAAATATGATGCGATTTTGACATAACGTGACCAACATATAGAATCATGGAAACAATATATATATATATATATATATATATATATATATATATATATATTTTTTTTTTTTTTTTTTTTAAAGGCAAGTGTTTTTTTTAAGCAACATGAGAGAAAATGGCTGCTGGAACATCCTGATATCATCCTCCGCGCTTTATTATTTTCTCATATAATCGTGATATATGTTCGTCAATGTTAGTCCTCACAGTTATTAAAGAAAAATATTTAGCTTGTATTTGAAAAAAAAAAAAGGAAAAGGGATAAACAGTCATTTGTGTACAGAACGTTCTTGTGAGGAGAGAAACATGGGCTCACCAGGTTGAGTGGACAGTACCAAGTGGTTTTCATGGGGGACGCCTCGACCTGAGGAACACGGCAGAAACGGATGTGGTTGCGATTAAAATCTTTCGTCTTATACTCACACAACATTAATCCATGTGTAATGCAGCGGAACCTCGGCATTCGGATTTAGTCTTGTCCGGAGGCGAGCTCTTAAGGTGAAATAATGCAAATGCAGATAATCCGTCTTAGCTCCTCAGAAATATTACCAATATTACCAATTTCCAACACTATAATCATATTTTTGATTAGAAAAATAGCCAAAACATTTAGCAAAGACACGTAAACGAAGTAAAATAAGAAACCAATAGACATTAATTTATGATTCCTTTGTCTTCTTGCTATCGTCCTTGCTAACATGCTTGCTACCCACGGTGCTATGTCTTTATTAAATCTTGCACAAAATGCCAAAAAAAAAAAAAAAAACACACAAACAAATATATAAATTCATTTTCGTTTGGCTTTCCAGTGGCTCCCGGACGTCTGCGCAACTTAGCCAGTGTTCGCTTCGGCTCGGTCCAGTCGCTCGTATGCTGAAAGGGTTTCGTATGGCGAGTCAAATTCCTTGCAAAATTTCAGTTTTTAAGGTAAAAAAAAAAAAGTCATACGGTGGGGTGTTCGTATGGCGAGGTACCACTGTATTTATACAAAGCTCAGGGGTGCAGCTGGAGTCTCCAGTTTTTTGCAACTTTTCAGCAGGGTTTTTTTTTAACCTAATATTTTCAAGAAAGAGAAGTCGGGAAAGAAATGGCTGCTTTATTTTTTCCCCGATTTTCTCCCTAATTTAGTCGTGTCCAATTCCTCCCCGTCACTAGGGGGCTCCCACATTAAGGCTACTACTACCACTCAGCCGGGAGGGCCGAAGACTATCACGTGTTTCCTCCGAACCACGTGACGCCAGCCGACCGCATCTTTTCGAACTGCTCGCTCGCGCACCGTTGGGGGCGGAGGACAACGGAGGACTAACACACTCGGAGGACAGCGCTATCCGCTCCCTCCGTTGCGCGAGCTCACAGACGCCCCTGACTGGCTGTAGAGCCGTGATTAATGTGGGAGCACTAAGTACCTCTCATCCCTCCCCTCTGAGAGAGCTCGGCCAATCGGCTCTCTCTAGACCTCCGGCTGCGAGAGGTTACAGCATCACCCGGGATTCGAACTGGCGATCTCCGGATGATAGGGCCGAGCGCTTTAACCACTGCGCCACTCGGAGGCAAGAAGTTGTCATTCTTTAGACAAATTCCACTTCATCACATCACCCCATTAATGATGAGACGACTCTTTCTACTGTACTGTACAACATGTCTACTGCTGTACTAATGTCACACAAACACAAGTGATCCTGTTCATTTAGTTCGTTAATAATTCAGCGCAATCAACGCCGAAGCGTGAAATTCCTCTTTAGGAATTTGAAAATCTTTTTGCTGCACAACAGCTGGTCATTATTCACCAACTTGAACCCACAGCAGAAATCTTCACAAAGCTCTGAATGTGCCCTAAAGCACCGCACGGTCACAGAGCCACAATGCGCCGCTTTCATCCGAACAATTCCTGAGTTTCACCCTCAGGCGAGAACCAACAATGGAAAACTGTAAAGCGTTTCACATGAAGGCTCCAAGCGTGTGTGTCATGTTTTTGGAGGAAAACGTGTTGCCTGAACCGTTTTCGTGTTCCGCCTGCAGAAAAAAAACAAACTACCAAAAAAAAAAAAAAAACCTGAAAAGGAGTAAAAAAGGAGCAGGACTGTAGAAACGTGGTCATGTTTTATTCGAGGGTTATATCGAGTGGCTTCGGGCACCAGACAGGATTTTCCACCATGAAGAATTCATGAGACGCAAACATCATGACATCACTTGGTGCGGGCACGGACACACACACACACACACACACACACACACACACACACACACAATCAGAAGCTCTGATAACGTGTCTGTAATATAAAGCACCATAAAATGAACTAATTATGTAAAGTAAACGTTTTTTAATTAATTTATAAAACTTTATTTAGAAAATAAACAACATATTTAGAACCCTTACTATTTGGTTGTCCCTTTGAGCTAAACTACAGTGTGTCGCGTCTATTTAGAATATTTAAAAAATATTTTTGCTGTCAGAACATTCAAGATTATCCAAGAAGATAAGATTTTTTTTTTTACAAACAAACCCTAATATAACCCCCTAAAGAAGTTTTTTTTTTTTTTTTTCACAGACCCAATGTGGGAATCGAACCCAGAGCCAGGAGGTACATGGCGGCAGTGCTAAGCTCTCTATATATGATATACTGTACAGTAGTACAAACTATAAATGATTGTGTTTTTTTCTCTAACTACCTACAGCCTGTCAGGCAGCTCTTTCATACTTGGTACTTGGGATCTTCAGGTGTTCTTTCGGAGGTGGAGATGGCTTGAATAATGAAGACGTCTTAACGAGATCAACTTTAAAAGTGTACCGCAAAAATTGCTTTGAAATTGGGCGTGTGCTATAAAGAGCAGTAAACGTAAACAAACAAACAAAAAAAGAATGAAATTATTTAGTGTTACAACGTGCTGCAGTAAAACTGGATCGCTTCTTTCCACGTTGTTCTGGATCACCTGGGAGAAACTTCACGGGCCATTTAAACACTTTGCGTCTCGTTTTGCATCTGTTTTTAGGGGTAAATGCCTTAGAAGCGCTTCCATGACTCTTACATTTCTTTTTTAACCACTCGTCTATTACTTTAACTACAAACAAACTCTATGTGAGTTTATTTTAAAGGGAGAGAAACCCCCCGCCCCCCCCCCCAGACATTACAGTACTGTACATGCTATGAACTGATAGTGTGTTTGTAATCAAATCAATAAATCAATAAACATCGCGTAATGTATTTATCACCATGTAAACCAGGCCAACGTCCAAAGTGCATCATGGAATGAGAATCTCTATTGGCTGGTATGCACACTGAAAACAATGAATCATGTACAAGCATATTTAACGTCAGCGCAGAGATTCCACTTTGAGCGAAAATAAGTAACAGTAAATAACGGTGAAAAGAAATATGCTATGTTTAGGATAAACAAATGAAATAGTACATTACATACTTCATTTATTTTTTGTAAAATTGACAAATCAATACGGTGAAGCTAAACAAAACCTGAATCGTTTCCTTAACTGTTTTGGTCGGAACCATCTAAAACCACATGCTTTTTCACGCGGTCTTCAAAGAACGTGCTTCCAACCAACCTGTGCATGAATGAACCGAGAAGAAACCAAACAGATCCCACACCTTAAAAATGCACAAGCTCCTTGACATGCACCATAAAATGTTGCCCACGGCTGCAGTTTAGCTCTAACGGCCACAAGAAAAACGGGAAGGCTGACTTACTCAACAAGCCCAGACTGGTGAAGATCTGCCAACTTCCTGGAAATCCTGCGCAGCCTGCGAGAAAAACAACACTGCCTCCTCCTGAGTCTTGCATCAGCTGAATGAACCTCGCTTATTCTTTTTATCTTGACTCTTCTCTCTGCTGGGAGTTCTTTGTCTCTTTTTCTACTTTCCTGCTAACATTCACACACACACACACACACACACACACACACTGTCTACACACACACACACCCACCCCTTCGATGTAGAGCTGTACAAATACACCTGAGCTTGTAGCTAAGACAACCCCCTACGTTCACGTCATACGAGCACACCCATAACACACACACACACACACACACACACACACACACACATAAACACACAGTCTCCTGACCTCAGAGTGGATAAACCAGCTAGACCGGAGCAAAACGCTCACAAAAGGCAGACTATTCTTTTCGAGACCTCATATTTCTGCACCTTTTCTTCACAATAATGTCCTCGGTGAAACAATGACACAGGACATGCGCTCCAAACCTTATTGTTTTCCTTTTAAAGCAAACCCTGTGATCACTCACGAGCCGACAGCGTCACCTCTGACTTAATAATAATAATAATAATGATAATAATAATAACATTAATAATAAGAACAATAATCAAAGAGCCTGTAAAGCGGCGCATATTGACGCAGCAGTCGTCTCTGCATGGTGGTAATTTGCAGGCTGCTGCGTCTCTGTAAGCTCGGTGTTGATGACACTTCACGCAGATGTGAATACACCAGGTACGGCTGTGAAGGAATCATTTTTTGAATCAAATAATTAGCACCGTAAACTGTTACTCTTAATTATACGACGGCTGTTCAAGTCACACCGGGACTCGGGACGTTATTTCTGGTGAATGAAGACGTAAAAGCGATTGATATTCACAGCAGACTTTTGAACGGTGCAAAATGTTTGAAAGAAATCTGTAAGTCTGCGAATGACGATGCCGGCCGAAGTGGCTCGAGACACAAAATCATTCGCCAACACCACTTGCACGTTACATCCCCCGTAAAGTCCTGACCACGTTTAAGGCCTTTTCCACAAGTTTTGAAAATTAAAGGAGTTCCTGGGAGGCCAGAGTTTCGGACGTGAAGCAGAGTGTAGTGAGAAAACTTGATGGTGTCCACGCGCTAGTGAAACACTGGGATAAGTGCATTAGTGTATCAGGAGATTATATACTGTAGAGAAATAAAGGAAGGTTTTTGTCATTCTGCACAATCAAAAGTCCCGCTTTGACGTCTTCATGTACTGTAGCGCTGGCGTACGGATTTTAATATTAGCACCACAGCAAGCCAGAATTTTTAAACTGTACTGATTTGCATCAACAATTGTAAAAGTGGAACTTGGCTTTGGTTCTAGTTCTAAACATTCATGACCTCACCAGCCTGCGTTATCTCTTTTGTACACAAAAAAAAAAATTCCTGTGAAAAGACTCTTCTGTTTTTTGTTTTTTTTCAACCACAGCAAACAAAAACAGCCCCATTAGCAGGAAAAGTTACACAGTACAGGATTTACCTATAGAGTTGAACATAAAACATAAAACATAAATAATGCTAATACTTGGGTTAGCCAGCATGTATCCATTAAGACTTGATAATTATTTTAATACAATGCATAACCAAATAAATATATCCAAACAGTATTTATGCAACACAAGTTTTACAGACAACCATAAGTCTGGGATTACTGGCTGGCTATGACCTACTAGCTAATGCATCAGGCTAATACTTACAGTATAGCTAGGTAGCAAATAGCTAGTCTTTGTGGGTCTTTTATACAAATAAATATCACAGTGGTGAGGAAAATGAGAGAAACTGTGTCAGAAATATCAACATTGCCCTCAATTCTCGTTGAAAACTACTACTTGTGTAAGATTTTTAGAACTTTTCACCTGTTCTGTTCAAGCAAAGCTAGCAAACGATTCGCAATCTAGCTAGCTGACACTTAACCAGTAAGTCTTTAAGATTGACAAGTAGCACAGTGACAGTGAAAACTGAATTTCAGAAATGTTAACATTTCCCTCAAATGTGAGCTTAATTACAGGGTTTTCCCAAGAATAGTTAGCAAATGACTGGATTTAACAATAGAGCTAACTAGAACATACCGTAGCTAGTAGCTTAGTTTTAGTTAGTTTTTTTTTTTAAACAAACTAGTCACACTGTAAGAGGGAAAATGAGACGATGTGAAATATCAGCTATATCAATCCTTGACGCCATAAAAGCTGGCAGTCGATTTCGCTATTGACTGGTCTGGCCCCTGGGGACGGGTTCTCAACGTGGTCGGGCTGAGGACCTGTCTCGGACTTTTCAGGCAGAGATGATGAGCTCTTCCACTGTGAAGACACTGTTGGCTTCATCTCATCTTCATCCAAAGTTTCAGTACATTTACGTTTGGCAGACGGCCTTGTCCAAAGCAACTTACATTTCTATCACATTATACTGTACATCTGAGCAGTTGAGGATTAAGGGCCTCGCTCAAGAGCCCAACAGGGACAAGTTGGTGGTCGTGGGATTTGAACCTGGGACCTGGAAACCTGGGATTGAGGTCTACCTGATCTTTCATTGTCTTCCAGTGATGTTCCTCCGCTCTTAAAGCGCGCACTCCACTCAAAACACCTCGAACGACTCATTGTGGCATTGCGGCTGTAAACTAACGAATCGTGTCAAGCGTCTCTGAACTCTCAGAATTTCACATTCACTCTTTGTTCTAACTTGATGTACGTGATGAAATAGCAGACGTGGTAATGCACATGGTCAGAATAGCGCCAGTCGCACAAATCACAATGTACAGTACACAGGAAGACGTCTTTTGGCGCACTGACTTATGAAGGTCTGTGCTCCTAGTGACTGTACCTGCAGCCATGTGCTGCCACCTGTTGGCGTGTTACACGACTAGTCTCAAAACTTTCTGACACCACCTCGTATCACTTAGCTGTTTTCTATCTAAGAGAGAAATGCTTAGCTGCAGTACATGATTTATTTAAAGAAATGTAAAAAGTGAAAGTAGATCAACAGGGTTTTTCCTTACAACCCTTATTTAAAAATAAATAACCCCTCAGCCATCATGAAGACTTCCGTACAGCACGCTACACAGCAATATGTTCATCATGGATTTAACATTTAAGCACTTTTTGTTTTCTTTTACTGGTTCTCTTATTTTATTTTGCATTTATTCCTTGTAGGTCACTTCAGTTTGCACCATGTAAAGTGTGAATCCAGATCATTCGGGACTGGGGTTTTTTGCTGTCCAGGTATGCTACTGGATTAAAAGATCAAAGCATGCCTTTTGAACCTGCTTATCAACAATTAAAGCACACGTCTAAGGAGGTGTACATTTCACTCTGAGGTCCTTCTAATTGTGGACGAATGTCTCCACCTGCCCTGAGCTTGTGTACATGGTGGATATTGGCACACTATGTTGTGATATTTAAGGAGCTTATGTCATGATGTTATTGTTATAAGGGTTCTTCCTGTTGTGTTGCCGAGTGATAATCAGTGATATGACATTTAGCTATTTCATTCATGTGACTAAGTACTGTAGATTTCCGTATGAGTTGTACCGTATTAGGTTTGCTTACTGTTTCCGTAATTATATGTAACTTTTTTTCCTGTTCAAATTTCTGTTTATTATTTTCCTTTTCTTTTTATTAGAAAAGGTTTCATCCCAATTATTATCAAATAAATCTGAGTGAGAGTTTCCAGGAAGGAATTTATCTTGTGCTAATAATCAAGGGTGCTGTGGGTGGCGATGTGGTGGACAGCACCCTCATATACAGTAGCATTGGTTTGTACAGTAACACCACTGACTCCATTGACGTCAAGACCATGAAACCCACACCATTCTCATGTCATGTTGGCCATTCATGAATTCAGGGTCTAAACCGAAGGAAGTTTCAGTTTCATGCTGACTATTGTACGTAGCCTAGTTTTATACGAGGAGAAGGTTTTTTTTTTCTTTCTTCTCATTGAACTTGAATCACCCTTATGTTAAATGGTTTTATCCAACCATTCACAAATCCTTTTATTCAAACACAATGGTTAAAGAAAAGCAAAGAATTTTACAACCTAATCTATCCACACGGACAGCACATGTGTAATGTACAAAACTATTTTACATTAAGGTTGCTGTTGCTCTATCTTAGACAAGTGGTTTAGTGGTTCTGTAACTGGCAAACCTTTTAAATGAATGAACCAGATAATGAATCACGTGACTGAACAAATGATTCACATTGATTGTAAAGATTCCATCTTAGAAGGTGTAGTACAGTAATCCGAAAAATCTCCCTGAACTGAGATGGGACTAAAAATACATCTAAAAACAACTACTTGTAGTATATTTGACTGTTTTGGGACAATAAATTGAATTGACTTGTATCAACAATCGACTTGAATCCAACACCAATTAAACTAATCTGTATTTGCGTTGTTCCGGTTCCTTTTTTGTACTGATTGAATTTTTAAGATGCACATACGTAAAACCAGTACGTAGGCCTGACTGCATTACATATTTATTAGAGTTACAATTACTGTAAAGAAAAAACAAGTCCTTGCTAATTGCAGCTCGAATAATGACATTGTTTTACGTATTTATCCATTGTCTGCTTTCAGTGTGAGTTTCACCTTGAATAAAAGTCCCACTGCGCCGAAACAGCCTTGTGCGTCTGCCTCAGGCTACAGGAAGTGCATAATAAAGTGTGGACAAACACAGGAAACAGGACATGATGTTGTGTCATGGTGACTATTTTCCCTCCTCTCTCTCTCTATTTCACACACACACACACACACACACACACAGCTATGACAGTCCTGCGTTCTTTTTTTTTGAACATTTTTTTTTTTACTTTAGCGCTGATTGTGTTCTAAACATCACACACACATGGCTATTTACAGATCCTCTCGCCATCCATCTCTCCATGAATCCATTCTCTTTGTCTTGCTTCCTGTTTCTTAATGCTGCTTTCCTCTGTTCTCACACCGAACTTTTCCCTAGTTTTTCTAGCTCAGGGGATCTGAGTAATGGTCCTGATCCAGGTCTCGCGATCACATATTTTAATATTTAATCACTGATTTGCATTAGGAATATATATTAATTTTTTTAATATATTAAAAAAACATATTTTAATATTTAATCACTGATTTGCATTAGGAAAATCGAGTGGACGCGGTTTGAGAGGCGCGGATGCAACATGGCGCTTTCAGCCTGATAGAAATCACCTCTTTCCATCAAACTAGCGTCTTCCTTTGAATGATTTCTATCATCCTGTGACATAAATCTTGCACAACAGCAAGAGCTCTTTAAGGTCTTTACAATGAAAATAAACATGTAGGAAAAACCAAAAGACTTTTGAAGTTAATAAAGCTTAGTAAATGTATGTTTGTCATGTTTGGGGTAATTTTATTATTTAATTAGGCTATGAAAAATTAAGTAAGCTCGGACATGCCAGATAACAACCTATATATATATATATATATATATATATATATATATATATATATATATATATATATATATATAAATATATATATATATATACTGTATATACTATATATATATATATATATATATATATATATATATATATATATATATAATTTCTATTTATTTTAGGAATGTTTACCAAAACTGTAGCATGATTTGCGGGATCCTGCTGGTTTAGGAAAAACAACTTATCCATTCCTTTTGAATTCAACTACCGCTTGATCCTGTATACAGGGGCACGGGGGACCTGGAGTCTATCCCAGGAGACTTAGGGCACACCCTGGATGGGGTGCCAATCCATTGCAGGGCACACACACATACACACACATACACACACTCACATGCTCATCCACACTGTTATGTACTGTAATATTCGAGGTGTAAAGTGTGAAAAAAGATATAATTATTATTATTTTTAGTGACCTTAACAAGATCATGTATAAAATGAAGCATTCAAGATTAAAAGGTGGCTTGGTAATGTAACAGAGAACGTGTCATTTTCTCCTCTTTTTACACAATAAATGATTCACTAGAAAACCTTGCTAGTGAAAATAACTAACCCTTTATTTTAAAAAAAAAAAAAAAAAAACACAGATACGGTATTTATCCCTCCATCGCTTGAGTCCAATTTAGAATTAAAACAACATGTCAGGAATAACAACCATTACACTAAACGACAGTTCTCAAGGAGGCATTTACATCAGCCTGTACAGTAATAAAGGTCCTTCTGTGCACTTTCCTCTGACATCATTTCAGTTAACCGGAATTGCACATACTCATGGTGACACTCACAGACACCCTGCAAGCCGATCTGGGTCATCAGCGGCCTGTTTTTAGCCGAACCGAGGCTCTAGATGTTCATAAGAATGACCTGGGGCTTTCTTCTACCCTACACGTCTACCCTGGCTTTTTCATTAAAGCCTGGACCGTGTTGCGAGGATCTGGTTTCAGCGTGATGACTGTTCAAGTCCCTGAATGTGTCATCTGAGCACGCTGCTTACAAAAGAGCCACTGTATTACACACCGGACCCCATTGCTTTAGCCCCATGAGACGGCGAGTCACGTGACCCGACAGAAGGGAAATGGCTGTGGCTAACTCTCCGCACCGAGTTAGTGTGACTTCTTTTTTTAGGTTGTAGAATCAAAGTGTTAAATGAGCTCTGATGACAAGAGGTAATGAACCAGACGCTCGGCATTGTAAACTGGAACAGAGAAATGCTATTTAGCCATGTGTAACAACATTTAAGGCAACTTGAACCTCTTAGACTTTTCCTTCATTAATGAGTTTGCATATGAAAGCTTATTATTCAGTAATTACAGTGAATTGTTGAGTAACTACAGTGATACGAAGACATTAGCAATTATTAGACATCCTTACTCCAGAGCAGAGTAATACAATATCTTCCTTATTAAATAGGTCTGAATCTAAGAAATCTATAAATATGTATGAATCCTGCTAGGAATTAGCACCACAGTTTTGAATTAATAAATAGAAAACAGTTGTAATTCCAAAAATGAACAGTGTTTAATGCTAAAAGAAATACAATATGTTCATGCCTAATTCCCCCAAACAGAACAGCCAAAACACAAACAGCTCCTTCCACCCCAAAAAGGTCCTAAAATCCTAAAAATCATCTCGACTCCACTGAATTCGTAACAGACATGACAGAATGCACATAAATGTAACATTTATCGCTTCAAAGTTCACAGCGTTTCTCAATATTGCAGAGACGTACAGTACTGTATATAGGAATTTGTTTAGCACTCAATGCTAAAATGAAAGTACGTCTAATTACAGTCATGGGGAGCATTTTTTTAGTAATCAACCAGTACATCTGAGGTAAATGTTGACGTTCCCGACAAATGTATATCATTTTTATCATCAACAAGTCTTTATTTTCTTTATAAAAGTCTTAAATACGAGTTACAATGGCGATAAGGGCTAGCTAACGTTTATTTTTTTGCTAGTTCGAACTCTCTATTTCAAATTTGCAGTTGCTTAGCAACATGTTGAACATACAGTGACTACACTCCCATGAAATTATTTACATTTTAAGTATTTTATCATTTTTCCATGTGCAAAAGAAACAGCATAGCCTAGCCACTTACAAAAAGAGTTCCTCGTTGGAATATACCAAAAATATTTAAGCGCTGTGACAAAGTAACAAAGATGAAACTCTAAGAAAGCCAATGTTAGTATAACAAATCTTATATCACACGACATACAGTAGCTTGTCTTTTCGGATTATCATATCATTGCTAACCTTGGCTGAGAACCCAGCAGCTGAGTTAGACGCAGAAGGACCAGCTAGCTTGCCTGAAGCTGATAAGATCCATACGGTCACATTGAGACAGAGAAAGGAAAAGGCAACAAACAACAAATAAGGGGAAAAAAAGCTCATTTTGTATAGCCGTACGCTCACAACCTGAACTTCCTGTCATGTTCTTAACACAACGCAGTGGAAGCTAACATGGGCTGGATCATGTTTTATGTGGTTCTTGGAAAGTATTGTACGTTATTGTGCTCATTTTGAAAGAGGCCGGCTCCCTGAGGCTTTCTGAAAGCCGGCAACTACATCTGAGATTAAAGGTGCAGTTTGTAACTTTGAAAAGTTTTTGTAGACCTGTAATACTTTTGTGTTTTTAAAAATAATGCAACTTGGGGTTTCTTTGTGACTTTGTGCCACTTGTTTGGTTTTTGAAAAGTAAAAACTCTTCAGTTCAGGTTTTTAACCTTATTTTGGACGTAGCTTGGTTGAGTGCGCTAGTAAGCATTATGACTTAAATCTGAAGAAATTTTAAAAAAACAGCTTATAGTTTGAAAATCCAGTAGTGTAATCTTGGTATTATCAAATAAAATTTGATTCACAATCACAATATTGCTATGCGGCACATTGCTTCCATGTTACGTTTCTATTTTGCATTTTTCCGACCCTGAAATTAGCTCCGCCCATCCCCCTAGTCAGAACACAGTGGCTCAGCTCAGCCTGTTTTCCATTTGAAGGAAGCTACTGCAATAAGGCGTATGTAGATTTAACAGATGGGATGTGGACGTTTTCTCAAATCAGCTTCGAAAGCAGCAAGGCGGCACTAAAAGTTACAAGCCTCCGCTCTAATTGGGATCTCCTCTAATTTGGCAGAAGTTAAAAGGTTTCAACTGAGTGACTAATGATAAAGATGATGATGATGATGATGATGATGATCATGAGATGATGGTGACAACATTTCAGTCTCACCTGAGAGGAGCTTTGTTCTCTGGTATCCGCCTCCTTCGCCCACTGACCAAGAGGACCGCCGGCGTCTGGTGGAAGGGGACGGTAGCCGATGAGGGGAACGTCTTTTGACCCCACCTCGGGTAGCTCCACCCCAGCTGTCCTCATATTCCGGTGGAGCATAGTGGTGGCGGCTGTGTCCACAGAAACACACACACACGCACACATGTTGGTTTAGTAAGGAGAGCTCAGGCCGTGCGTGATAAACCAACGGGGCTTAATGGATCATTTGTTTATATGATTTACATTTCCCTCCGGCAGGCAGCAAGCTCACAATTTGAATTCCGACCCCTCCTTGCTTTTCCCAATTTCCTTCTCTGGTGTTTTGATTACGGTGCAGATAGAGACCGCTCAGCAAGATAAGGATGCACAGACCGACTTCTCGCTTGTATGTGCGACAGCCAGTGATAAATCCTGAACTAACGTACAGCGACCTGTAAGCACGTTTAGTAAAGCACATTTTGGTCGTTTTTTTTGTTGTTGTTTTTTTTTTACCACATACACACATCTGTCCTTCACATCTTCCTGTTGTATGCATGACTTGGCAGCACGGTCGGTATCCTAAGTTACTGAAGGTCACACCCCAAATGAATGTAATGTCCTCTTTGCAGGCTCCTGCCGAGTTCATGCACACGGGAAGTTACAGTATGCAAACTGTATACTGTAACGCTCTTATGGCAAGAAACAGTGTCGGACACAGAGAGTGTCTCTTCACGAGGACGTGAAAAGATCAAAGCAGGGGAAATGACAATCACACCCAAAAATCAGTAAAGCAATAAATGAATGTACACCAAAGTGATCTCTTTGTTCCAGCTTGATGCCTATAATGAATTAAGTCCGAGCGTAAATGCATATAAAGATAAGAGATATGGAATACCTGCTAGTGTGGGAGCGCTGGGTCCATCTGGTGTGTTATTCTGTAGTGAAGTCAGTGACTCTGAGCCTCCATATCTCCCTGCTCCTGATCAACTGTCAGTGTGTTATCGTCGGACTGCAGCGGGGAAGTGAACGTCGTGTTGAACAGAATACACACACACACACACACACACACACACACACACACCCTCCGGCTGCCATAGTGACGGCGCACTTCCGCTCTGCTGCGCTCTTGGCAACCAGCCGGCGAATGAGCAGCTGCGGCGCGCGCGCGCGGGCGCTCACTCACTCAGCTCGATACTTTGTAGCGAATCTGTGAACATTCGAATCGATTCCCGAGAGCCGTTATTAACGAACGATTCGCTCGCATCAGTTTAATCAGTAGCTCTTTTCTCGTTCTTTTTTTTTGTTTGTTTGTTTGTTTTACTTTGATGTTGCTTTGAAATGTTCGCGGTATGAGCACAGAGTCTAAAAATATCACGGTTTCATGATATCATGCTTATAATCGACTGTTTAAGGAAATATTCGTGTAATATAAATCTAAAATCTATTTTTCCCTATAAAACAAAAGCGTACAGTAAATGTATGGCTGTTTTAATTACTGCCCAAACATGGTATCGGTGCTAAAAAAAAATAAATAAAAAAAAAGTGTCTCACCTAGGTGAAAATTTTTAGATAGGATCATATAACACAGTTCTTATCTGCTGATCCATGCTTCGTCTTTTTTATATACTGTATATGCATGCACATTTATATTTTTATCAGATAAAAAGAAACACATTTGCTAAATACAATTTCCTGCCCTTTTATGTTTTAGTGTCCGGAACTTTTTTGAATTTAAATCTTTCAGTGATCTTAACTGTCGTTCAGATGAAACCTTTTTTTTTTTGTTGTCTTTTTTTCACATGAAAAGACACAAACTTGAAAATGCAAAAATTGTTAAGATATTGCAACATGAATTTGACATGGTTACGGACACTACAGATTGTTTGGGGGGGGGGGGGGGGGGGGGGGGCTATGTTTTGCTTGGAATGCTCTGAATTAAGCAACAGTTTTTTTTTTTTTTACAGGTCATATGCTTCTTGAAGCTTACACCAATTTTACTATCAATAATTATAAAGAAATATAAATATTTTGCACTTTAAATGATTATTGTTTTAGTTACAAATACACTTTATAACAACTGTAAAATGTGTATAAATTATGCTATGAGGTAAATATATTGCTGCCATTACAACCTCAGCATACGGTTCACCCAGGTATTTACACTTTTATGACTCAATTTACTGAATTGATTCTACTGAATAATTCATTGAAGCGAATCAAAACCTCTGATTCATTCTCGCAGGCGAATCAATTCTTCTGACTCAAGAGTGGCTTAAATGGAAAGACTCGTTTTTCATTCACCCCCCCCCCCCCCCCCCCCATTTTTTTGTTGTTGCTCGATTAAACCTCCAGTTTAAAGTTAGTCAGCATGTAAATATTACATGAGGGGCAGTGGTGGCTCAGAGGGCTAAGGCACTGAGTTACTGATCGGAAGATCGGCGGTTCGATTCCCAGCTGTTGGGCCCTTGAGCGAGGCCCTTAACCCTAACTGCTCCAGGGGCGCTGTACCATGGCTGACCCTGCGCTCTGACCCCAGTTACGCTGGGATATGCGAAGAAGGAATTTCACTGTGCTGTAATGTATATGTGACAAAATAAAGGCTTTACTTTACATGTCCTGAAAATGTTCCTGTTGGCTGTTTTTATTCACCCGAATCTACTCTTTTAAGGCCACACTTATAGTGTACACTATACAGTCTATAATGTACCTACTGTATGTTTCTTGTGTTCATCTTAATCCCTAGGCTATGTAATAATTCAAATTCTAGCCAAGATTACATTTTGAAGCTCACAATTCTGATTCATTTCTAACAGCACGCGCTTTCTCAGTGCATTCTTGATATATACTGATATACTGTACATCGATACAATCATACAGTCATACAGTTGAAACATTTTTTTTGTGTTAAAACCCACGCATTCTCATTACAACTTTCAAAGAGTTGTTGTTTTGCTTCATTGCAAGTTTTTCGTATAAACTCAGTATGTGTCTGACTCACCTCAATCCAGGCTGAAAAGCAAGCCTTCTTAAAGTGTGTCAATCCTCCATTGTACTGGAAGTAGGATTAGCACATGGTGTCTAAACCCAAAAGAAAGCCTTTCTAAATCAGTTTTTAAGCAATCAAATAGAAATGACTGAAATAAGTCAAGGAAACTCCAGACTTGGTGGAAGGTTTACTTGCTGATCTGGTCTGAAATGCTTCACACTTCGATGACTTCATGACAGGCCGGTTTACCAGCATTATATGAAAGCATGCAAGAGCCCTGCCTGCTATTGTAAATCTAATATCATACTTGTTATAAGGTGTCAGTTAGCTGTCACAGGACAACTCGCCCATCGAGGGTTACCAAAATCCCTATAAACAAGTTTAACCAAGACCCAGGACACATCTATTCACTGGTTATAATGGAGGGTGGAACAGGAAGCGACAATGTCATAAATTCAATTGGTATGATGGTATATATATATATATATATATAATAAATATCCAGTCGCCAACGCAAGTATTAAATCTCTCTCTCTCTCTCTCTCTCTCTCTCTCTCTCTCTCTCTCTCCAGGAATTAAAGAAGCAGTTTGACACTTTTTTTCCCTCATAATCCTGTCATTTAAAATAAATAAACACACACACACACACACACACACACACACACACACACACACACACACACACACACACACACACAAATTCTACAATTCTATGAAATCTATCATTTTCAGGATAAAGTTAACTACCTTATTCATTTTGAAGCTTTAGTTTATTTGCTTCTGGTCCAGGAATAGTCCCTGCCCCATCCAGAGCTCACCATCTTGGCTCACTGTTAAAAGCAGATGTAAAGAATAGAAAGGCTTGTTAATATTTTCATTGAAAGAGACATTCACCTCATAACCAGCAGAGGGCTGTAAAATGGCCAACAGCTCCTTTAAGAGATATTTAGAAAATAAAAGATTTTTTTAAAAAACAAACACAACATGGAATCATTAGAAGACATCCTGTATTATTTTTGTCTGGTGCGGAATATTGTTTATTGTTTATTTATTTATAAAAAAAAGAAAGAAGGCAGATCCTACATTCTGAGACAAAATCAAAGCATAAATAACCGGAAGGATATTATAATATTTTTAATTTTAAGTTTTTCACCTTCAGGGACATTCATTTAATTTTAATGTATGAGTGGGATCCCCAGAGGGCACTGCAACATATATTCTATCATGTTGGGAAGCATGTTTACTAGGGGAACATTTAAGGGCACATCGACATGCTCTTGCATGTAAGGAAAGGCTAGAGGGCAATAGAAAATGTTTACTAGGGGGCACCATTGAGGGCACTTCAACAGGTTTTCTTGCATGCAGGAGCATCCTCAAAAGCACTTCAATGTGTTTTCCCTGCATGCAGGGACAGCCTAGGGGGCACTAAAGCATGCGTTCTAGCTTGTAGGGACAGCCTAGAGGGCTCTTTCACATATTTTCTAGAATGCACAGACACCCTAGAGAGCACTTCAACATTTCTTCTAGCACACAGAGGCACCCTAAAGGGGGAATTCAACATATTTTCTAGCATATTCGTGCATCTAGAGGTCTCTTAAACATGCAACCTGTGTTCCAGAATGTACAGGCACCCAAGAGGTAAATTTGATATGTTTCCTAGAATGCTGGAGAACCATTGAGCTCATGTTTTCTAGCATGTATGGGCATCCTGGACTACATTTTTTAAGGATGAAGTAAACCATAAAGGACACCTAAACATATTTCTATCATGTAGGGCACTAGATTTCTAGCAAGTCCTACAGGGCAGTTCAACAAGTTTTCTATGGGCACCCTTGTTGGCATATCAACCTGTTTTGTTGCATGCAGTAGCATCTTTGAGGACACTTAAGAATGTCTTCTACCACGACCCTAGATGACACTTTGACATGTTTTATAGCATGTAGAGTGACCCTAGAGGGTGATTCAATATGTTTCCTGACATGAAAAAGGCGCCCTAGAGGGCATTTCAACATGTTCTCTAGCATGAAGGACACCATGGAGGGCGCCTACTGTAAACATGTTTTCTAGCACGTAGGGACCGATATTTCTAACATTCCCTTGAGAGCACTTTAGCATGTTTTGTGGGAGTGTCCTTCAGGGCACATTAACATGCTTTCTTGTAGGCGCAAGCATCTTTGATAGCACTTTTAGCATGTTTTCTATGCATGCTTTCTAACACGACTGTGCACCTGGAGGGCAGTTCAAAGCTTTTCTAGCAGGTAGGAGCATCCTAAAGGGCATTTCATTAAAGGCAGTCTTTTTCTTTTTTTTTTTCCAGCGTGAGACACATTAAAATACATTTTTACTCAACATTTTAGAGGCCGCATTTTTAGTGTTTTTCCACCCTTACACTCTACCCCTGAGTCCACCAGCTTGTCTTATGTCTACGATTTTCCCTAAATGGAGAGCTAACAGTATTTGAAACTGTAATGATCTGTGGTCTTTGGAAAGTCCCAGTACCTTCAGGGTAAATTCTGTTCCTGAGCACTACAGTTCCGCTAATAAGCGCCTTAACACTTAGGACAGGATTCCCCAAGATAAAATGCTGAGGGAAACCGGCACTGGATTGAGGCCAGCACCAGGTATCTAATGTAAAATTCCTTCTTTTGAGGAATTCATGCCCTCTGGTGTGCTGTGAGAGAACTGACACTCCTCCTGCCCAGGGGCCATTTTGAATATCACAGCATGAATATCACTGAATTACATATAGTACTTTCTGTTAGGATAAGCTTACAGCTTTTTATGATCGCTTTTTTTTTTTTTTTTTTTTTTTTGAACCACTGTATGCACAGAAGTAATCAGGTGCATCTTTTCTAAAGCTCACAATTTCCATATACAATGTCGGAAATAGTTGATCAAAATATTTTTACAATACTACCAGTATATAAAGCAAGGCAACAACAACATACAATTATTGTCTGAATATGGATAGTTAAAGTGTGCAAAACAAATGAAAGTAGAAAAATAAATTACTGACTCACTCACTCACTCATCATCTACACCGCTTAATCCTATATTCTGGACAGGGTAACAATCCATCGCAGGACACACACACACAAACACACACACACTCATTCA
Organism: Clarias fuscus; assembly: GCA_030347435.1. Lineage (NCBI taxonomy): Eukaryota > Metazoa > Chordata > Actinopteri > Siluriformes > Clariidae > Clarias > Clarias fuscus. Next base: position 24,318,110 of record CM059226.1, on the reverse strand, counting down.
CACACTCTAGGGAATTTGGGAATGTGGGAGGAAACCAGAGTACCTGGAGGAAACCCCACCAAGCATGGGGAGAACATGCAAACTCCATGAACACAGACTCCGAGGTTGGAATCAAACCTGGACCCTGGAGGTGAAAGGTGACAGTGCTAAGCACTAATTACTGATTACTATTAAATTAATAAATGAGCATAATTAGAATTTATAAATCACCTTCTTTCATTATTGTTACAACAAATATTAGAAGGTACATTAGTAATATATATGGGAAATATATAGAAAAATGAAAGGATAAAATACACCTAAGGTGTAAATAATAAATAACAATCATAAAAATATAGTTCCAAGCAACAATGATTAGGCCCAAACACCTGCCCCATTGCAGCTCGGGTGCATTAGAAAGACAGTGGGAACAGTGGGCACATGATATTGCAAAAAAAAAAAAAAAAAAAGTACATGATAATCACTCAATACGCTGTCACTCAGGAAGTTATTAGCTTAGGTATAATTCTTTTGCCAAACTTCTTCCCGGTTGAAGACAAATCTATGTATTTGCTATAAATAAAATGAAACAGTCAACAGAAATTGCAATGTACACAACAACAGAGTCTCAGCAGTATACACAGTAGTAGTAGTTAATAATAATAATAATAATAATAATAATAATAATAATTATTATTATTATTATTATTACAGGATGCTGTGCTGCATACCAATGTGTGAATAGTTTAGAGTGCACCACCTGTAGGATATAATAAAAAAATATATAATAAAAAATATATAATAATAATAATAATAATAATAAGCAGAAGAAGAAGAACAAAAACAATTTGGAGTCAGTGTGGTGATATATGAATTTCCAGCGATAGATCACAAATCCATTTTCTCCCAATCTATAGCTTATGTCTACAAATGAATCACATATAATGTTATACTTTTATTATTATTATTATTATTATTATTATTATTATTATTATTATTATTACAGGATGCTGTGCTGCATACCAATGTGTGAATAGTTTAGAGTGCACCACCTGTAGGATATAATAAAAATATATAATAATAATAATAATAATAATAGTAATAATAATAATAATAATAATAAGCAGAAGAAGAAGAACAAAAACAATTTGGAGTCAGTGAGGCGATATATGAATTTCCAGCGATAGATCACAAATGCATTTTCTCCCAATCTATAGCTTATGTCTACAAATGAATCAATATAATGTTATACTTTTATTATTATTATTATTATTATTATATATTTTTTATTATATCCTACAGGTGGTGCACTCTAAACTATTCACACATTGGTATGCAGCGTAGTAGGGTATCCTGCAGTGTATCCTGTGTAGTAGGAGCCAATTATTAATTGTTAATTAATTGTTAGTTAATTAATTGTTACACAATCTAAAACACCAATTAATTTGGATATTTGTAAAAAAAAAAAACAAAAAAAAAAACATGTGCTACTTATATAATCGCAATGCAAATCGAATCAGCACCTGGTCATTGTGATAATAACATCGTATCGGGGGTCGATGCAGAATCCAATGTCTAATAATAATCACAATAAAAAAGAATAGTAATAATTATAATAATAATAAGCGAGTGCTCCAATCAGGAGCCAGTTAGGACAGTCCGAAAGTTTAGCTAATTAGTTTTAGAGCGCGGCGCGCGCGCACGCACGCACAGAGAGAGAGCGCGAGAGAGCGAGAGCGAGAGAGAGAGAGAGGTGTGCGCGCGCCTCTGAGGGACAGGAGATCTCCTCTAAACCCCGCGACACGCCTCCGGCATCTGCGGGTCGCTGTACAGATGTGAAGAGGTGTTCACACACACACACAGACACACACACACACACACGCACAGTCGGGGCCGTCGCGCGCTCCCTCCCACTCCGTTATCGCTCTCCGTGTTTTATGTCTGCGTCACAACAAGTCGCGGGAGAGAGAGAGAGAGAGAGAGAGGTGGAGATGATGGCGTCTCTGGCGGGCTGCACTGTCTCTGACAGCCGCGTTTAACAACATCAAAGAGGGGGGAAAAAAAAAAGAGCGAAGAGAACACAGAATGACGGAACGGCGCTCGCGCAGGACGGCCGGCGGCGACACAGACGGACGGACCGAGCGCGCGACCGCTCACTGACACCGTCCAGGTGGTGGTGGGGGTGGGGGGGGGTTGATAATTAATTGTGTGCGCGTCCATCATAAATCCGACAGTAATTGCGAGGCGCGGCGGAAACATCACAGCGGGGAGAAGAAGAAGAAGAAGAAGGTCGGACGCTATTCATGCTCGGTGACCCCGCGCGACTTTCCAGGTTACCACCAGAACCCCCCCCCCCCCCTCTCTTTTTTTTTTTTTTTTGATTAATTAATTGGTACACAGTGTGCATGCATCCAGAGTTGCATGCATGGATCAGAGCGCGCATCACGGGTTGCATGCATTCATGATCTTTCTTTCTTTCTTTCTTTCTTTTCTCTTTTATTAATCTGCATGTTGATGATAATAGTCATATGCGTTATGACGGCTGTGTGAGCGGAGTGCACTACAATAGGCTGTTGCATAAGGATGGATGCATTTGATCATGTGTGCCACTGCATAGCTGATTGCCTCAGTGCAGCTGCCTCAGTGCTGAATGATGCTGATCATTCAAACACCGTCCTGTCGCCATGCACGCGTCTCTCTCTCTCTCTCCCTCCCTCTCTCACTCAGGCAGTTTAGTACTCTAGACTCTCAGAGCACAAGTGCACAACTTTACTCCAGTTTGCTGGGCTGCACAAAACTTCTCAGCAATGCCCTCAGGTGTGCTTGAGCTGAGAAACTGCACACTTTTTTCTTTCTTTCTTCTTCTTCTTCTTTTTTTTTTTTTTGGGAGGTCCTGTGGCTCTGAGTGTGCACTTCTCTGTGAAGAATAAAAAAACAAATCTCAACCGATACTCTCAGACTATCGCCATCGGATATATCGCTTTAGGGTCGGTGGGGGGGGGGGGGGGGGCGGGGGTCGTGTGCCTATCGACTTAGAGACAAGGCTGGGCAATCCATAATATAAGGGCACACACTCGCTCTCTCACACACTATGGGCAAATTGGCAGACTTTGGGAGGAACCCCACTAGAGGAAACCCATCAAGCACGGGGAGACCATGCAAACTCCACACACAGACTCCGAGGAGGGAATCGGACCCTGACCCTGGAGAGTTTTAAAAACTAAATCAAATCTCAAGTGTCCTCAAGTGTCCGTCTTCATTAACTCCTCCTGTCCCACAGCACTGCTGAGTCCCGGACTCCTCTGACTCGATCGGTCAGAAGGTGTTGATTAATTTTCTAGAGCTGCAGCTTTGGCAGTAATCACTGGTTATATATGAATATTAATGCACCGTTTCGAATATGTTATCGTTTCTATAGTAACAGCTCATTCACAGGGACTTGTACAGCAGATGCTCCACTAATAATAAACAGATGAAAAATAATCGGTGACGTGGGGACAATTTGCCGTAAGGAGTTTCTCCCTTTCTCCAGTCCACTAACCGGACCGTGGTGCAGTCAGTCCGAGGAGATCAAAGCTAAGACGGGAGCATGTTTCCAAAGCTGACATCTGACACTCTAGGCTGGTGGATTTTTTTTTTTTTTTTTCATTTTAGAAAATGTAAACTGAAAATAATGCAGAATCAAATTCTTCATTTAAACCACTACAATATATATATATATATATATATATATATATATATATATATATATATATATATATATATATATATATATGCTGTTTCTGATGGTATTCTTTGATAAGTTAGGCATCAACCAGCGTCTCCTCTTAAGAGACAAGTCCTTCCGTTGTATAAAGCCGTCCAGGAGGATTGAAATTTAGCCTCTGGTCCTGTTTAAGCTGAGCACTCCGGTGTACATCACATATTGAAACCTAATGGATATGAACTGTATAAGAGCTCGGGCTCTCGCCTCCGGAGCGTGATCAGATGCCAAAACTTACACCACTGCTTTTGTCATCACCTTCCTAAGATTTAATGAGATTTCCCGTAATTCCCAAGTTACAAAATAATGGATGTCCCAATCCGGGGTGAATACTTCATCACACATTTCTCAAGCACTTTGAGCAACATTTAAAATGTAGAATAGGTGAAAGCTGCTTATATGTAGGAAATAAAGTTTGTCATTTGTTATTAAAGTTCTTTTGTCTACAGGGTGGAATTTGATAACTTGTATTTACGTGAGAGTATGACGGAGTATCATGAAAGCACTAATAAAACAAAGGGCGACACCCTGGACGTCAATGCCATCAATTCGGTTTCAATACCACTTGGATATTAGAATAGACTTTAGGGCTCCATTTGGGACAGAACCCCAACCCCAGCCATGAGCCTTGCTCTAAGAACCTCCTCTAGACTGTGTGTGTATGCGTGTATGAGGGTGTGTGCTGACCTGGCTGCATCCATCTCCTCACTCAGGATGGGCGTGGTCACTGAGGGGGAAGACGTCTTAGCAAGATGGAGCGACGGACTTTTATACCTCGGCAACGTCAAAAGAGTGAGTTTCTTCATCTTTAACATTTGTATCCTGTTCTGTCCTGTTATTGCGCATTAAACCCCGCTCTGTTACTCAGGTAGACGTCGTCAAACAGTGCTGTTTGGTCAGATTCGAGGATAATTCAGAGTTCTGGGTCCTCAGGAAAGACATTCACTCATGTAAGTGATGAAACTTCACGTGCTGGAAGCGGCTCTTCTTTTTTCTCACTTCGACTGAATGTTAATAAAGTACATACTATATTGCAGGTGCACATTTTTTATATAAGAAAAGACTGTCTTAGGATGAAAATAAAGAACTTAGCACATTTGTTTTTTTTTTTTGTTTGTTTGTTTTTTTTTGTTTTTTTTCCTGAAGAGAGATTACATTATTCTCCATCCCGGCTGTGAGAAAGTTACAACTTCACAGTCTTTCACCAGTTTGTTAATGTGCTCATATGCACAACGTGAGGTGTGATTTCTGGGTGGTTACATTACATAATTATAATAATGTAGTGCCTGAGAACTAAAAGGAGCTTTCTAGGAATTGCATTGTATTTAAGCAAATTAGTTTAAAAAAGAAAGACATAAAAAAATGTAAGAAACTTGCTTACTTGCGTAGGGAGTAGATACGGAAAAACGTCTTGTACATGTAGTAGGACTTCTGCTATATATTTCCATCACATACGTTGCTGATTTTCCTATAACAGCATGTCCTGAAGTGATTTAATCCTCATATGCCACAGCAAAGATTCAAACAACAACAACAATAATAAAAAAAAAAAAAAATTAATTAAACAATCCTTTGGATAACTTTTTTTCCCCTTTCATATATAATTAATTTTGTAAGGAATTATTTCACTCCCTGTGTCCTTAACATGTTTCACCTTAGAGCATTTCAAAGCTCTGATACTGGAGACTCCTTCCCTAAATGTTAAAATAACCCATTTCTTCTTATACTAGTACTAATTACCGTATTTTAATTTCCTTACTGTTGTTGTCGAGTTGTTAGTCTAGAAATATTCATATTAAATTAATAACAGACGAGCTGCTGTTACAGGCTAACACCTTCTAACCAATCAGAAGGTATAATGCTACAGTAGTTCACTGTAGTTCCCCGGAGTGACAGATCCTACTTTACTCTCTCTCTCTCTCTCTGTCTCTCTCGTCAGTCTCAGCCAGTGGAGAGGAAGTGTGTTGTGTCTGCGACGGTCCTCCTCTTAAAGAGCCGCTCATAATCTGTCTGAAATGCCGCCACTGTAAGCAATTTTTTTTTCTTTAAATATGAATATTCAATGTATAAAATCTTGTTAATTAATATATAATAAAGCTTGACAGGATCCATCAGTGTGTCATAATTCATAATTTCTTATTAATAAATACCATTTCCAATTAGCATTACTGTAGATGCTGAATAATACACTGTGAGTTTAAGGGGTCATATTAACATGGACTACATTCATATTAATATAGTCACAAATTTCCAGTTTATTACTTTTCTATTTGTCATGTAAAAAAAAAAAAAAAAAAAAACTATTTTGGTTTAAATAAAAATAAATAAATAAATAATAATAATAATAATAATAATAATAAAAAAAATATATACATATATATATTATTTTCTTTTAAACCATCATAAACCTTACAAAATGAAAGACGTATTGATCAGAAAATAAAGGCTGGTCAAGTTTGTAAATTATTTATTAATTACTAAATACTACAGTTGTAAATATTTAGTGTCCTTTAAAACGTTATGGAGAACATAAATGTTCCTCAAGGGTTACTTCTGTTGTTTGATTAGGCGGTCTGATACTTTTTAATCTTTCTAATATCTGAACGTTAGCAACTTTGAAAAATCTCCAGCAAATTCACAAACACATCATGTAACATCTCACTGAACATGTTGTTCCCTGATGTATATGTCAAGCTATGATTCATTGAAATATACTTGCAAATTTCATTAAAAAACCCATATAGTTCACGCTCAGTAAATAAAATCATGCTTATTTTTTAAAAGTAAATAATAAAAAAAAGTTTTTTATTTGGCCTGTATTGATGAAATTTTACGTGGTAGTGCCTATGCCTATTTAATAAAATATTGAAAAATACAATTCTCAAAATGCTAGTAAATGTTGCAATTATGATAGATTCTGTATTCAAAATTTTAATAAAAATGTCTTTTTCTTGACCAAACAAAATATACGATATTTCAATAAAACCGTATTGTAAAAACTCTCTCTTCTCTTAAGCATCTTCATGTTAAAATTAATATAAGAAAATATTTTTTTTTTACATTTATACATATTTAATTAGATAAACCTCTTTTGTATATATGAATGCAAATTTAAGGAAAACATTATTCTAATTAAAAGTTTTTTTTTTAAATATACAAAAATATCGACCATCCACTGGCAAGAAATTATTATTATTATTATTATTATTATTATTATTATTATTATGATTAATGATTTTATTGTAGTGTGTTTATTTGTTTGAACATTTTGTCCTATGGGTGTACAAACTTTTGCCCTCAACTTCAAATGAATTAAAAGGAAGCTTTTATTTCCATTTCAGGTTATCATGCTCAGTGCCATACTCCGGCCATCGACCCCGAGATGGACAGCGACACCTGGATCTGTCGGCAGTGCGTCTTTGCCGTCGCCACCAAGGTCGAGTTTCAGGTTCTGCTCCATTTTGTAGCTCACGGAACTGAAAAGAAAATTCCGGTCACGTTTCAGCTTTAAAGCGAATGTAACTTTTGTTACATGTCTATGAATTACTTATGCATCTCTGCGTGTTTTTAGGCAGCGTGTGATGGCTGCGAGTTCTTTAATCTGTCCATCATTACTTGCGTTTCACACTTAGTGCTCTTACTCACGTGACCTCCGCTCCCAAAAATATAACAACTCTCCGTCTGAACTGTTCCTTTGCCAGATTCAGTCTGAATACGAGCTCTACTTGCATTTCTTCAATTGTAGAAAGCAGAAGTCGTTGATTATTTTCCTGTCCCAGCATGCCCTTGTTGCCGTTTGCACATGACGTGATGCTGGGCGTGTGCTGTGTTTCATCACAGAGAGGTGGAGCCTTAAAACGAGGACGCTTCGCTCGACTCATGCAGTTGATGAAGATGAGGCTGCCCTATCAGCTTTCCACTCTGGACTGGGACGCTCAGCATCTGACCAATCAGCAGCAGTGTTACTGCTACTGCGCCGGACCAGGAGAGTGAGTCAACATCCAGACATGTGATGTACGAAAAAAAAAAGAAAAAAAAAAAAAGAAGCCAATCAGGTTTAATATGCAAATTACAAGAGAAAAAAAAAAAACAAACAAAGAAAAAAGGAATTTATACGACTTATTAAAATGGTATTGATCTAAAACATACCGGTTGGTGGCTAGTTTAGCATTCATAATAAGTAAAATGTACTTTTAGTCTGCTAGCATAGCATAGCATAGCATAGCATAGCATAGCGTACACAAGTGTACTGGCGACCCTGATTACTTAATTAAATCCTTACAAGCAGACCAGTCTGCTAACATTTATGTTGGAGCACACCTGTGTCCCCAGGGTCCTTTGTTCCCCAGTTAACACACATTACCACTAAAATACCTGAACTGAGAGCCCTGATTGCATTAAAGATCGGCAGATTATTTGAAATAAAATGATGAAAACTAGTCGTAAACGTTGTGTTGTGTCATGAGGTGGAACTTGAAGATGCTGCAGTGTGGCAGTTGTGGCCAGTGGTTTCACGAAGCCTGCACTCAGTGCCTGACCAAACCTCTGCTCTACGGGGACAGGTTAGCATCGTGCTAGCATCGTCATTAAACATGTGCACACTTTTGTTTTTATTATTATTATTATTATTATTATTTTAATTTTTTTACATTTTACATTCTGATCTTTAGGTCCTTTGTTCTTTTTCTTTCAGGTTTTATCACTTTCAGTGTTCAGTGTGTACGAATGGACCAGAGACCATTCAGAGACTTCCAATGACCTGGTAAGCTCCTCTTCCTCAATCTTTCTTCTCCTGATATAAACAAAACAAATCATCACTAACGTTTCGTAAGTGTTACCGTTTTTGTGATTTTGTTCCACGTATCCAGGGTAGATTTGGCTCATTTGGTGCTGTATCATCTGTCCCTGTGCTGCAAGAGGAAATACTTTGATTTTGATCATGAAATAATGGCCTTCACCAACGAGAACTGGGATTCGTTGCTGTTGGGCACGGTAACGTCAACATGTCCAGCATACACGGATGTCCATTATACACTAGATTCTTTTGCCCTATATGAGATGTTGGTTTTGTTGTTGTTGCCCCAATGCTTAGGACCTTACTGCATGCATAACCTCACTGTCGGTTCTTGAGCTGCAGCTTCCCTCAATCACACACTGCTTCCGCTGCGTCTGCTTCTGATTGGCTCAAAAACGACTCACTCTAGAACGGGCTTCCCGTGTTCACATGAGCCTCATGATCATTTCCCATCAACTTTTTTTTTTTTTTTTCCCAGGTCTTATCCTGGTCCCACATAGTTATAATATCTGTATTTGTTTCATAAATTTTTTTTAAAGTTACCAGTGTTGAGTGTACAAAGTAAAGCGTTAGAGTACTCGGATTAAACGCGTTTGCGCCGCCATTCAAGTACTCAGTTACTTAGTTACTTTTTCAAAAATGTTTTATGACATTATTCAGACAATTTATGTAATCCGTGAGCCAGACAGCAGTCATTCCCAATCCATTAGTGTGTGTGTGTGTGTGTGTGTGTGTGAAAGTCGTCCTACAAGCCCCGCCCCCAATAACCCGCCCCCGCCCCCCCCCTCTGTTATTTTTGCTGTTATACTCCTATCTCACCTATGTGGTTTGACTATGAGAGGGCCGACGCGCTGAAAGATGGAAACCTAATCACAGCGCCGAAACCCGCGGTGAATCATGATGAACCGTACTTACGGCCACCGCGCGAAACCGCGTAGCTGAGATAGGGGTATTAGTAGTGAACAGATTATGGGCCGAACTTCGCTGAGTGATGACGGTAGAATAATTATAAAGGTCTCGACTAAAACAACATGCATGAGGAAGCACAAAGGAGTTTTCATTTTCTGCAATGGAAAAGTACTCGAACTAGTTACTTTATCAGAAAGTAACGCAGTCATGTAACGGATTACTTTTTGAAGACAGTAATTTTGTAATGTAATTAGTTACTTTAAAAAGTAACGTCCCACAACACTGAAAGTTACTCTGCAGTCAGAGGTGGGTAGAGGAGCCAAAAAATGCACTCAAGTAAGAGTAGCTGCACGTCAAAATATTATTACTCAATGTGTATTATAATCACAAAAAAAGACAGAATTTTTTTAATCCCTCTCGCGACCCCTTGAAACTATTCCTCGACCCCCCGGTTTGGGAACCACTGCTGTAATGTATCTGTGACAAATAAAGACTTAACTTAACTACTTTTTTAAGCAGACGGACGGATAAATAGACAAACAAACAGACCGACAGATAGATCCTTTATTGATCCAGAAGTAAATTCCAACATCCAGTAGCAAGGATGGTAACATAATAGACAATAAATTAAAAAAAACATGAAAGACAACCATACTACAGCAGGAATTACTAAGATAAAAAGAATATAGTATAAATGTAAGAATATACAGTACATGTTCAGTATATAAGAATATATATGTATATATAAAGAGAATGAAATGAAAAGTCAATGGTGCAAGATTGAGGGTGTGCAGGTCAATGCTACAATCACACATGATGAGTAGATAGATAGATAAATAAATAAATAAATAACTAAATGTGACTGTGAACAGGGAGTATATTATAAGGTAGAGCAGCATGTTTAACACCATAATGAGGTGTCGCATGTAACCCAACGTTGTGACAGCGCATTTCCTGAGCCTGTCTGTAGAGCAGCTCTGTGATAGATCGCTGCCACTGAAGATGCTTTTCTGCTTGGCAAAAGATCCAGATTTTGGTGACTGGTGCTGGACATGATGGACAGCATTTTGTTCAAGGTTCTCCTCTCCAGCACAGCCAGTTCCAGCGAGTCCAGTTTAAAGCCGACCACAGATACCACCCTGCTCAGTCGAGAGACTAGAGCTCAGGAAGGGAATACTGGCCACCACTGATTGATAGAACATCTGCAGGAGCTTCTTGCAGATTCTAAAAAAAGTCCAGCGTCCTTGGGAAGAGCATCCAGCTGTGACTCGCTTCATGCGCTTCCCTTCTTACCCTGACACGCCCATCGCTCTGGGATAGGCTCGATCTAGACTCGTCAGGTCACATGACCTTTTTCCATTTTGCTCCAACGTCCAGTCTTTCGTAAATGTGCGCCTTTTTTTCTGATGGGTCTCAACGATGAATACAGTACGCGGTCTTCTTATGGACAAGCAGCTGTTCGGTCCCTGTAAGGTCTCACCACATGCAGATGCGCTTACTTTCACTATTAAACATAGCTCGGATTTCTACTCGCCTGATGCGGGTTGAATAGGTGCCTTTTCAACTTTTTTCTGAGTATTACACAAACGTGAGATACATTTAAAATCGATTATCTTAAAAAAAAAAATTCCACTGCTAAACAGAGACTTTCTACATAATCTAATCTAAGTCTGGGTGAATTTCAGGCGCAAGCTTTTGGCTTAATTTATGTATATGTGACATTTTTCTCCGTCTTCTCAGTTGTCAGATACGCCCAAGCAGGACCGCTGTCACAATCTGCTCAATGCTTTGAATTCCCACAAGGACAGGTGAGACGCTGCTTAATGGAAATGAAAATAGACCGACCGTATCTGTGCGGTTTTTTTATGCAGCCTCAAAAGCAAACAAGAATTCCTCGTGACGTGATTTAGACGCCAAACATGTCAGCCCTGCTGCTGTAAACATTTGAACTCTCATTAACTCTAAAGGTTCGTGTCGGGGAAGGAGATCAAGAAGAAGAAGTGTCTCTTTGGCCTACAAGTGCGAGCTCCGCCGCCGCTGTCATCCGATTCCTCGCCCCTCATCACCGAGCAGCCCATCAACATCACGCACCGCAAAAGGTCAGCGCAAAGGTCACGCTGGCCTCCTGTCTCACACACACTCACACATGACACGCACACAGACTCACTCACACAAATACACTGCAGTAGATCTAATTACGTTTGTATGTCACGCTGTAACTTGGCGTGGGATTTCAATAATCAGATGTTTAAAATCGTAAATGTACATTGTGATAACAAATTGAAATTTCAAGTGCAGTTTCAGTTAAATGGGCAAAAACTTTATAGGAACAGGACAATGAGCATGCTGGAACTTATGTTTGTTCACTTTATCTCTAAAGAAGTAACAAAAAGCTCATAATGTATGATACGATATTTACAGATACAGTGGCACCTCGGCATACGAACAGCCCGAAATGTTTAGTGGAAAGTGGAAAACCAAGCAAAGCGAGGCTATATTTTTTTTGTGTGTTTTTTTGCATTTTGTGCAAGATTTAGTAAAGACACAGCACCGTGTGTGGCAAGAATGTTAGCAAGAAGAAAAGGGAGGAAGTTTGGTTTTTAAGGCAGCCGGTGGAAGGAGAAATCATACATTCAGGCTAAGTGAGGTTAAATGTCTATTTATGTCATATTTTACTCAATTTAAATGTCTTTTCTAATTGTTCTGATTGTTTTGATATGCAAAAATATGACTATAGTGTTGTAAATTATCTGCATGGATTATCTGCATTTTGCATGGTTTCCCAAAGAGGAAATGCGTTTTGCAATACAACACTTCGCCGTAACAACTCTCCTCCGGAACGGATTCAGTTTGTATGCCGAGGTGCCGCTGTATCATATTTATAATGAAGGTTCAATAAAATCTCTCTTCCATGTATTAAGAGGGTTTTGGAAACATCTTTTGTTTGATATTGTTTCATATTATTATGGCTCGCTACTCTTCAGTAGGATGTATCGGCATTTCCATATTTTTTTGTTTTTATTTCTTTTTAAAATCGAGGTATTTTTTTCTTTTCTTTTCATTGCAAATCCAAAGCTGGTCTTTTCTTTAACTTCTTTATAAAGAGGGATACCTGATCAAAGTTCCTTAACAATGTGTTGACATGTGTGCCATCTGGTCCGCAGTCCGCTGTCACTGCCGTGCCAGAGACGACCGGTGGGCTCAGAGTCTCGCAAATCAAAGCGGCGCATCGCAGAGACACTTCAGCAGGTCAGCGCTTCTGTCCTGAACGTCCACCTACACTGGAAATGAGCTCCAGTCTTGATTCATTTTCTGTAACCGCAGCTCTGACAGTAGTACAGCTGCAAATCACAGGTTTATATTAATATATTATTGTTTCTATAGTAACAGCTCATTCATATGGATTTGTGCAGCAGATGCTTCACATAAGCAGGTTAAAATGTAGTTCACTCTGTGTATCCTGTAAGGAGAACTGTGTTTATCTAATACTTGCTGTAATCGTGGTGCAATGTTAACAATATTCTCTGAGCATAATAATAAATAATAATAGTAATAATAATAATTAAAACAACAATAATAATCATAATAATAAAAACTATAATAATAATAATAATAATAATAATAATAGTGTAAATAATATACTGCATGGTGGGATTTAGTACAGTATGTACTAGAGCACACTATTTAGTAGTTTAGTGTGCAGAGTGGGATTTAGTATCTATTAGAGCACACTATTTAGTAGTTTAGTGCACGGGGTGGGATTTAGTATCTTTTAAAGCACACTATTTAGTAGTGTAGTGCACGGGGTGGGATTTAGTATCTATTAGAGCACACTATTTAGTAGTTTAGTGTGCAGAGTGGGATTTAGTATCTATTAGAGCACACTATTTAGTAGTTTAGTGTGCAGAGTGGGATTTAGTATCTATTAGAGCACACTATTTAGTAGTTTAGTGTGCAGAGTGGGATTTAGTATCTATTAGAGCACACTATTTAGTAGTTTAGTGTGCAGAGTGGGATTTAGTATCTATTAGAGCACACTATTTAGTAGTTTAGTGTGCAGAGTGGGATTTAGGATCTTTTAAAGCACACTATTTAGTAGTGTAGTGCACGGGGTGGGATTTAGTATCTATTAGAGCACACTATTTAGAAGTTTAGTGTGCAGAGTGGGATTTAGTATCTATTAGAGCACACTATTTAGTAGTTTAGTGTGCAGAGTGGGATTTAGTATCTATTAGAGCACACTATTTAGAAGTTTAGTGTGCAGAGTGGGATTTAGTATCTACTAGAGCACACTATTTAGTAGTTTAGTGCACGGGGTGGGATTTAGTATCTATTAGAGCACACTATTTAGTAGTTTAGTGTGCAGAGTGGGATTTAGGATCTTTTAAAGCACACTATTTAGTAGTGTAGTGCACGGGGTGGGATTTAGTATCTATTAGAGCACACTATTTAGTAGTTTAGTGTGCAGAGTGGGATTTAGGATTTTTTAAAGCACACTATTTAGTAGTGTAGTGCACGGGGTGGGATTTAGTATCTATTAGAGCGCACTATTTAGTAGTTTAGAGCACTGGGTAGGATTTAGTATCTGTTAGAGCGCACTATTTTTAAAGCCTTTATTTTGTCACATATACATTACAGCACAGTTAAATTCCTTCTTCGCATATCCCAGCGTAACTGGGGTCAGAGCGCTGGGTCAGCCATGGTACAGCGCCCCTGGAGCAGTTAGGGTTAAGGGCCTTGCTCAAGGGCCCAACAATGGCAACCTGGCTGAGCTGGGAATCGAAACGCCGATCTTCCGATCAGTAACTCAGTGCAGAGTGGGATTTAGGATCTTTTAGAGCACACTATTTAGTAGTTTAGTGCGCAGGGTGGAATTTATCTGTGGATTTAATATCTATTAGAGCACACTATTTAGTAGTTTAGTGCGCAGGGTGAGATTTAGCTGTGGATTTAGTATCTATTAGAGCACACTATTTAGTAGTTTAGTGCAGAGAGTGGGATTTAGTATCTACTAGAGCACACTATGTAGTAGTTTAGTGCGCAGAGTGGGATTTACTATCTAATAGGGCGCACTATTTAGTAGTTTAGTGCGCAGGGTGGGATTTAGCTGTGGATTTAATATCTATTAGAGCACACTATTTAGTAGTTTAGTGTGCAGGGTGGGATTTAGCTGTGTATTTAGTATCTATTAGAGCGCACTATTTAGTAGTTTAGTGCACAGGGTGGGATTTAGTATCTATTAGAGCACACTATGTAGTAGTTTAGTGTGCAGGGTGGGATTTAGCTGTGGATTTAGTATCTATTAGAGCACACTATTTAGCAGTTTAGCGCACAGGGTGGGATTTAGTATCTATTAGAGCAAACTATTTAGTAGTTTAATGCGCAGGGTAATTTACTAGTTTAATGCGCAGGGTGGGATTTAGCATCTATTAGAGCACACTATTTAGTAGTTTAGTGTGCAATGTAGGATTTGGGATCTTTTAGAGCACACTATTTAGTAGTTTAGTGCGCAGGGTGGGATTTAGCTATGGATTTAATATCTATTAGAGCGCACTATTTAGTAGTTTAGTGTGCAAAGTGGGATTTAGGATCTATTAGAGCACACTATTTAGTAGTTTAGTGTGCAAAGTGGGATTTAGGATCTATTAGAGCACACTATTTAGTAGTTTAGTGCACAGGGTGGGATTTCGCTATGGATTTAGTATCTTTTAGAGCACACTATTTAGTAGTTTAGTGCACAGGGTGGGATTTCGCTATGGATTTAGTATCTATTAGAGCACACTATTTAGTAGTTTAGTGCACAGGGTGGGATTTCGCTATGGATTTAGTATCTTTTAGAGCACACTATTTAGTAGTTTAGTGCACGGGGTGGGATTTAGTGTCTATTAGAGCCCACTATTTAGTAGTTTAGTGCACAGGGTGGGATTTAGTATCTATTAGAGCACACTATTTAGTAGTTTAGTGCACAGGGTGGGATTTAGTATCTATTAGAGCAAACTATTTAGTAGTTTAATGCGCAGGGTAATTTACTAGTTTAGTGCGCAGGGTGGGATTTAGCATCTATTAGAGCACACTATTTAGTAGTTTAGTGTGCAATGTAGGATTTGGGATCTTTTAGAGCACACTATTTAGTAGTTTAGTGCGCAGGGTGGGATTTAGCTATGGATTTAGTATCTTTTAGAGCAGACTATTTAGTAGTTTCGTGCACGGGTGGGATTTAGTATATATTAGAGCACACTATTTAGTAGTTTAGTGCAAGGGTTGGGATTTAGTATCTATTAGAGCACACTATTTAGTAGTTTAGTGCGCATGGTGGGATTTATCTGTAGATTAAGTATTTATTAGAGCACACTATTTAGCAGTTTAGCGCACAGGGTGGGATTTAGTATCTATTAGAGCAAACTATTTAGTAGTTTAATGCGCAGGGTAATTTACTAGTTTAGTGCGCAGGGTGGGATTTAGCATCTATTAGAGCACACTATTTAGTAGTTTAGTGTGCAATGTAGGATTTGGGATCTTTTAGAGCACACTATTTAGTAGTTTAGTGCGCAGGGTGGGATTTAGTATCTATTAGAGCACACTATTTAGTAGTTTAGTGCGCATGGTGGGATTTATCTGTAGATTAAGTATTTATTAGAGCACACTATTTAGGAGTTTAGTGCACAGGGTGGGATTTAGTATCTATTAGAGCAAACTATTTAGTAGTTTAATGCGCAGGGTAATTTACTAGTTTAGTGCGCAGGGTGAGATTTAGTATCTATTAGATCACACCATTTAGTAGTTTACTGTGCAGGGTGGGATTTAGCTGTGGATTTAGTATCTATTAGAGCACACTATTTAGTAGTTTAGTGTGCAAAGTAGGATTTGGGAACTTTTAAAGCACACTATTTAGTAGTTTAGTATGCAGGATAGGATTTAGCCATGGATTTTGTAGCTATTAGAGCACACTATTTAGTAGTTTAATGCGCAGTGTAATTTGCTAGTTTAGTGCGCACGTTGGGATTTAGCTGTGGATTTAGCATCTATTAGAGCACACTGTTTAGTAGTTTAGTGTGCAAAGTAGGATTTGGGATCTTTTAGAGCACACTATTTAGTAGTTTAGTATGCAGGGTAGGATTTAGCCGTGGATTTAGTATCTATTAGAGCACACTATTTGGTAGTTTAGTGTGCAGGGTGAGATTTAGCTGTGAATTTAGTATCTATTAGAACACACTATTTAGTAGTTTAGTGCACATGGTGGGATTTAGTATCTATTAGAGCACACCATTTAGTAGTTTACTGCGCAGGGTGGGATTTAGCATCTATTAGAGACACTATTTAGTAGTTTAGTGTGCAAAGTAGGATTTGGGATCTTTTAGAGCACTATTTAGTAGTTTAGTATGCAGGGTAGTTTACTAGTTTAGTGCGCAGGGTGGGATTTAGCTGTGGATTTAGTATCTATTAGAGCACACTATTTAGTAGTTTAGTGCGCAGGGTCGGATTCAGCCCTGGATTTAGAATCTATTAGAGCGTATCTATGCATTTGTAACAAATCTGGGATTTATTCCAGACCTTCTTTACAGTGATATATAGTTTAACTGATATATACTTCAGACTGGAGGTGCACAGACATTTTCAAAGTGGTGGTCTGTGTTTTTAGCACCATGTTCACAGAACAGTTAAATAATTTGCATGGACAGGAGACAGGAAGGTGAGCCACAATACCATATCTGTTCATCAGCAGCAATCCACATTCTGTGGGGTAGGTAATACAAAAACCCTTGACTTTGATGACTTCTTATCTGCCTGCGTGTCGGTGGAGATGCTGCATCATGCTGCTATTGTCAAACGAATTTTGAGGAAAGGAAACGCACCAAAGAGAAAATGTCACCATTTGGATTCTGCATGAATGCTGAACAACTTACGCCAAGCTCGAACACATTGAAGATCGCCAACCGCGCACACGCTTTCAGCTCTGGTTAAAAGATCCAGGACTTATCAAGCGTCTCAGTCTTATCTTATCAGCAAGATTAGATTCTTTTTTTAATCCATATCATTGTGTTTGAAATCATACACTGGGTGCACACAAAAGTGAGGCTGGATTAGCATCCTGGCTCATAAGTATGTGCTCCTCTAGTCGTTTTCAGGGATTAGCAAACATTTCAAACGACGTGAAGATCAGTGTGAACAATCATTTTGTCCACTTATATCTAATTAAATAATAGTAATAAAATAGATAAAGTCGCTGTAAATTTGCTTTGGTAAGTTGAGAGCTTGTACGTTCTACATTCTACAATGTAGTATTAGCAATGTAGCAATGTATTAGCATAGATTTATAGTTAAGTTACATTCTCATCCTTTTTTCATGGTTTAAATATGAATTATTGAGAATTTTTGGAAAGACATCCTTATTTTCTTTAAGGTACAATAGCTATCAAGTAGCTCGACTTAAAAAGTTAGCTTTTCTATGCTAACTAACAGTCAGATTACAGCTGCACTGTAGTGTTCACAGTCATGTTTGGGCTAAAGTATGATTTAAATACAACAAAAAACATAAACATATTACAAAAACCTTTGATACACTTTACTTTTTTGAAAGGAAACATACAGTACAGTACTAATGTGGCTAACTTGCTAGCCTCTATTAAGTTTCTCATTAGCTGACTGCTAGCAGAGTAATGATAGCATAAGGTATATTTTTCTCTGTGGTGGATTAAGAAAAAAAAAAAAAGGAAAAAGTTATTCTGACTGCTTTGTCTCATCTCCAGCCATGTCCACCAGCTAACCAGATCAATCTAGTGCCCTGCTGTCACGGCTGTGTGAACGGCGCGAGCGTCTACAACTCCCGGAGATCCGAGGAGGAATTAGCGCTGGGGTTGGTATTGATGATCAGTCAGTTAGACTGTGGGCATTTCTCAATCTAAAAAAAACAAAACAAAATTAAGCTAAATAAATTGTGTATCCCGAGATCTCGTGACAATGTGCAGGATATTTTGTTTAGTTACTGATTTGATTCAATTTGATGTGGAAACCTGAATCAATCTTTAAACGCTAATCATAAATGGTGGGAGATCTTGAAGTGTTTTGTTAATTTTTTTCTTTTTATAACCAGGTCACCTCCTAAGAGAATGTTCTCTCTCTATCACCCGTCGTATAACGGATCTCAGGGTCTACCTCGAACGCTGCATCACTACAGGTCTGTGATGGTTTGATTTCATTCTTGCCGTGTCTCTGCCCCCCGGAATGTTATAAACTTGTTTCCTGATTGTGTATCTGTTTTAAAATCCTTGAGTAGTTTGTCTGGGCCGACCTCGTGGTATCACATAAAAGGATTTGTAACGTTAGCATTGTCTCAGGCGTCACGTCAAGCCCTCAGGCCATTCACACAAGGTGCTGACTTCAAGGCCTGTAATTACGACGTGAACACGCTTAACACCACCACAACTTCGTAATTACTACTTGGGAACAATGAGCGCTGACGTTTGGAGCTCGTAGCTGTGTCAGTAGTGCAAAGTCACAATGGCGCCCAATATGAACGTGACGTTGGTAGGATTTAAGTGATAATTTTGCATGTTTCTTTCCCTTGAGTGAAGCGGAATAATCATCTTGTCATTGGTGACACAAAAAATAAACACGTTGTCTTATGCCATCCATTTTACAGACCAAAATCTGTTAAATTTTAAAATCTGTCATACTCAATACCTCCAAACTCATACATCTGAGAAGAACTTCAACCAGCATCTGCTACAGTACGCTTTCTTATTAATCTGTTTTGGCAGCTCTAGATTTTTTTTCTTTTTTTTTTATGTAATCAGGTTATACAGGGATTTCCAGTATCCTTCATCTGTAAGTAAACTTTTAACATTTCAGAAAAAGTGCAGAATGACATCATAGCCTGTCATGATGTAAGTATAGCAGATGGTGGGCTAAGGGTAGAGAAAAACAAACAAACTGTAAACATTTATTGTTCCCATTGTCACAAACAAACGGAGACGGACCAGAAGACTAGCAGTTAGCCCTGTAGCGTGGATGGTAAACCCAAACGCGGAAGTAGCGCGAACAGGCAGGATAACCACGCTGTTTATTTTTAGAACTCTCCCGGCGCGAGTGCAAGAGTTTAGACAAATAAACCCGCGTTCTAATAACACACACTCAATCGAAAGCGAAGCCCAAGAAAGTGAGTACTCACGATTAGACGGACAGAGCGTCGGCGATAGCATGGGCAAACTCAATGACTGGGCGATGTGTGGAGCCATCTTGTCTCCTTTTATGCTTCCTGAATAGCGACCGTACTACTTCCAGGTCCTAGTGCCGGTCGTGTTAGGAGTGCGCATGACACCCATTCATGACAACTGGCAACAAAATTAGCCTAGGTAGATTTTACTGCTACTGGAATGTGGGAATGACATCTCAAGCATATTATTATTATTATTTGGTCACAGAAACAACCGAAAAACAACAATAATAACATGTGATCATGTGAATCTGTGCTATTTCTTTGACTATATGACCCATTTTCTAATTTTTTGCCCAGTCATGTGTGAGTAGTCAGTTAAAATCAACTAAAATTTTGTTATTTAGGCAGCACGGTGGTGTAGTGGTTAGCACTATCGCCTTGCACCTCCAAGGTCCGGGTTCGATTCCCGTCTCTGTGTGCATGGAGTTTGCATGTTCTCCCCGTGCTTGGTGGGTTTCCTCCAGGTACTTTGGTTTCTTCCCACAGTCCAAAGACATGCAGAATAGGCTCACTGGCATTCCCAAATTGCCCTTGTAGGATAGGCTCCAGGCCCCCCATGACCCTGAATACAGGATTAAGCGGTATAGATGATGAGTGAGTGATATTTCTTATTTAGTCCTAAAGAAAATACATCGTTCTATACTGCACAATCTTGAGCCATTTTATTGTTCGTCTTTCGGCCACAGCGGACCATCCAGTCCGCACACAAGCTTGGCACAGGTTTTACGCCGGATGCCCTTCCTGACGCAGCCCTCCCATTTTGTTCGGTCTTGGCACCGGCACTGCACTGCAGGGGCTGGGGTTTGGGCTCTGGCTGGTAATCAAACCCGGAGCCTTCCGCATGGCAGACAAGTCACCTACCACTGAGCCACCAGTGTCCTTTGAGCCATATACAGTGGAACCTTGGATTACGAGCATAATTCGTTCCGGAAGCAGATTCGTATTCCAAAACACTCGTAAACCAAATCGTAAACCTTCCCATAAGAAATAATGAAAACTCAAATAATTCGTTCCACAGCCCAAAAAAATAAATACAGAAAAATAATGAATACAATATGTAAACTAAGAATAAAACAAATTAACCTGCACTTTACCTTTAAAAAAAGTTAAAATAAATCCCAACAGATAAATGTTTCCATTTGTGCGCGCAGGCGCCATGTATTTGTGTGTGTGTATGTGTGTGTGTGTGGAATTAGCCCCTTCCCTCACCTCGTCTTACACAGTAAAACTCCTCCTCCCTCTCCCGACCTCGCTTTTTAAGTTTCACAACAAACACACACACAACGGAAACACTGTTTTAACGGGAACAAAAAGAAATCTCTCTAATGACACTCGCGTGAGCGCAGACTCACGGAATCACTGCTGTAAAGTAAAAAAAAAAAAAAAACAAGTGAACCAGCACCTTACCTTTGAAAAGAATCGCGACAGAGCAGAGTTTCTGTGTAGAGCAGTGTGTGTGTCTGTGTGAAGCCGGGGAGTGGGGGTGTAAAGGCGAGAGAGTGTGTGTGTGTCGGTGTCAAAAAACTCGGCACTCGTAGATCAAGACCTGCTCGTTTTTCAAGTCAAAATTTATTAAAAACCTTAAACCGAGTTACTCGTAATCCGATATTCCACTGTATATGTTTATTTAAAAAAACAGCAAAACAAATAATGGCTAAAATGCTCTGAGCTTTAATGGCTACATTATAAAGTTATGCATTAGGTCGCTAGCTTGTTTGTGCTATATGAGTTCGGTTAGTGAGTTCCAACCAACAGCCAGGCTCCATTCATTCCACCCATTAATGCCCATTTAAGGACTAACTGGTAGCTCCTGCCAAGAAGGTGATGACCAGAGCTCCCACAACCCAAAACCACACTTCAGAAAACCGACGGGTGACATCATGGATGGTTTGTCCAGTTTGTTTTACAGTGTCTGTGGTTGAAACTTAATGAGCGAAGATAAGGAATACTTAGATAATATTGAGTACTTAGAGGAATATATTTAACGATTAATATTGCTATTACGTTGCAATGGAGGCAAACAATCTTTAATAACCAATTGAGTTAGTTAATACTAATTAGTTACTCCTCATTTTTATAATAACACTAGCAGAATATGTCTGGAATGTTCGGTAAAGTTCAGTAAATGCATAAAGGTGTGATCGCCAGGGTGCACATACAGTACTTTTGGCCATATAGTGTGCTGTATCTTACAATTTCTTCAAATGAGGTTTAAGCCATCAGGGCTATTTGTTTTTATAATACAATGATCATGAAAATGTATTTTTTAATTTTATAATATTGTATTTTTTTCCCCACAGTGCCGAGGACCCTTGTCGGCTTCCCGCGCCCTGTCTCCCCTTCTCCATGTCATCCAGTCAGCCACCAGGGCAGAGGTTTGAACAATGCCCATCTCTGTTCCTGCGCGACGTCGCCCCCTACCCCAACGGAGTGAGCTTGGAAGGGCACACGGCAGCGCGAGGCTGGGGCGGAGGCGAGGCCGTGAGGATCCTGGCCAGACGCATCACGCCGGACGGAAAGGTCCAGTACCTGGTGGAGTGGGGAAATGTCCGAGTTTATTAGAAAGGAAACACGGCGAAACTGCAGATGTTACAGCCGGATCCAGGTGGAGGCTGGACAGCAACTTGGTTCTGTCAGATTAAGCTGTCAGAAATCGTCCCTCCCTCCTTTCCACGGTGTCTCCTATACTTCGAATACTGTTAGAAAACACCTTTAGAATGCCTTGAACTTTACTATCCTGATTTGTATCCTATATAATATAACAGATACTGTATATTCATGCTAACGACATGTCTCTCTCATGCTAATGAGATTTATTTTGTCCAAAAACAGAGAATTAAGATGAGTTTCTAAATTACGACGGTTGTTCAAGTCAAACCGGGACTTGTGATGAGATTTCTGATGAATGAAGGCGTAAAAGTGATTGACATTTACAGAAGACTTACACAAGCACAGTACGGTGATGAGCCTCTTACCCGCAGAAAAACTTTTGAACGGCGCCAACATTTTAAAGAAGGCTGAATGATGATCCCGGGCGAGGTGGCTCAGGATCCACTGCAGACGTTTCCTGTGAAACAATTAGCGAGTGGAACGCCTGATCCTTAAAAAAAAACGACAGCTTGCGGAAGAGACACATCGCGTCTGCGGGAACTGGAAACACAATCATTCACCAACACCACTTGCACATTACAGGAACTCGGCTGGGAGTTATCGCCACACCCTCCCCCGTACAGTCCTGACCTCGCGCCAAGCCATTTCCACACGTTTGAGCCGTTAAAGAAGGAACTCATCCTGTGTTTCAGAGACGGCTCGGGTGCGCCAAGAAAACTTTCCACCTTGACGGTGTCCAAGTCCATTAGTGTAGCAAAGGTCCCGGTTTGACTCGAATACCAGTACGCCAGTATTTGTGACAAGATTACAGAAAGGCATCCTGGATCAATTCTCATGATATAAGTTACAATGATTTACCTCTTATTATGCAATTTTATTTTTATATAATTGATGATGAGTTGATTTTGCACATCTCGAGATCATCTGGAACGCCCTGTAGCACTCCGCTTTTATTCTCTTTCATTCAGATCTATTATTTTGGTGTTAGATACAGTAAGTATACGTTTATAGATGCGCATATTAGAAGTGCACTATTTTGTTTGAGATCAGGTTCATGGTGAGGAACAGCAGATGTTACGTTAAATGCATTATGGCGAATAAAATTACAGGACAGATTATTCATGTCATTGTTTTATCTCAAGCCTTTAAGTAAAAATATTTAAATTATTTATTAATTTGGTTTTTAAATATAATTTCCATAAATATGTGTACTAAATACAATTAAACAGTGTTTTTTTTTCTTTTCTTTTTCTTAAAATTACTTTAAAGGTATTAGTTACTGATCATTAGTGCTGAATTTTTACTTTTTTCAATAAATTTCATTTGGAGTTTAAGTAGATTTATATATATTTTTTTATTTTTTTTAATTTATTTTTATTTAATGTCAACTTTAGTAATTTTATTAATAGAACTTTGACCATATGTGGTTAATAAACTTTTTTTTTTTAATTAAAAAGAAGTAGCTCTATATAGTTAATTATTTTTATTATTCATTTATTATTAATGTGATCATTTTCATTGTATAATTTATATCATTTTTATTCGTTTTTATTATGTTTGATTTAAATGAACACGTAAGCGTAATTCACGTAATAATTTAAGTGTATTATTTATTTCCTTATTTATTTATTTATTTATTTATTTATTCATTCATTCATTAAAATTTTTTTTTTAATGATTTCATGCTGCAGCATGCCTGGATATTTCCTCACTAAATATTTCCTTAGAAATGTCTCGAACAGATCAGGAATGTAGAAAGTATTAACATTAAAGCTTGAGCAAACGGAGCAGTACCAGATCGGTGTGACACATCAGACGCAGATTGTCAACAAAATAACAGGAAGCTGAACGCTGAGTCGAGTGCGAGGAAGAACAGATCATCATTAGTAGACAAAATTAATGTTTTTACGTTTCGTTTTTTTTTTTTTTTTTTATCGTGATAAATGTGTGAAATATTTTAATGCCACAGACAAAAAAAACAAAAAATCAATTCAGGGTAAACTCAAGGAACAAAACTAGTGGACTGTACTTTTTTCCTTACTTATTCATTTTTGTTTGAAGTGTGTACAGTACTGTGTGCAGGTTGATGTAACAATGTAATAAAAAGTGGCTCATCACATTGTAGGAGGAATCGAAACGAGTAGCCGTTCCTCATCCGACTCCTCTGTCCGTCCCTTCCCTGGGACTGTTCAGAGATCATTGTGAAGTAAACAGCTGTGAAGAATAAAAAGAATATTGAAAACAGTATAATGTGTTGCATCATTTTATGTGTGAGGATTAAATCAGGGGCAGAACACAGCCACAGCTGGGTTGCTACGGTTGGGCCCTCGGGTAGGGCCTTTAACGCCCCTCTGTTAAAAGCCCAAATGAAACAGAAGGAGGGGTCGGGGTCAGGCTAGCAACCTGGGTCTGTAGGAGTCTCTATTGATATAGAAAATATTGTTAAAGCTCTGATCCGAAGGTTTTGGGTTTAAGCCCCAGCACTGCCAGGTTGCCATTGCTGAGCCCAAGTGCTCCAGGGGGCGCTGTATCCTGGCTGATCATTTAATGTAATTGAAGGCGCGGAGGAGATAAAAGTTCAATTAGAGCATGTAACAGTTATTTTTTTATATATATATATATATATATATATATATATATATATATATATTTTTATATATATAACTTAACTTCCGAGTCTGGAAACAACACAGTGGTTAAGGTTCAGAAGATCTCAGGTTCAAATCTCATGACTGATTTGGCATACAGACCTGTATCTCCCAGGATTTATAACGAGTCATCAGAAGGCCGGTGTTAAAATATAAGGAGTAAAAATGAGCGTTTTTTTTTTTTTAATTAAATAAGAGTTTTTATGCGGATGAGCTAATCAACAGGAGGAAGCAGGAAATGATGACCATATAAGGAAACGAAAGGAGGAAAGAACATGATGATGGACAGAGTGGTTTGTGTTTTGTTTTTGGGAGTGACCTAATCAACAACTATTATGAAAACGAACGGGAAATGATGACCATATAAGGAAAGTAGAGGCGGAAACAACACGAAGGTGGACAGTGTGTTAAGGTTCTGCGTTTGTGATTTAATCAAGGACTGATATAACAGGAAATGACCATGAACAGGAAATGATGACCGTAAACAAAGCGTCTGAAGCTTCTGGATTGGACGATAAGAAGGCCGTGGAATGCAGGACGGACAGGAAATCAAAACAGAAGCTTCTGCAAATTACTGGCGGGTCTGGGGAACAAACGGAGGCTCCCCTACGGTGGCTCGTACCATCTCCTGATTGCTGATGCAGTTTAAAATGATCATTGAATTGAAAAACACACTGGACATCCTGCTAGTGTGTCGGTTACTGAACGGCATGTTGTAGTGCTGTGCAGAGAGAAAGCCCCTGTAATCTCTCCTTCTGCTGATTGTGCCACTGACTTATTGAGTCTTTATCGATATTTGTCTCAGGTCTTAACCTTATTTCACTAACGAGCTCGTCTCCTCAGCGTAATGAAAAATGTCAAGTCAGTGAAATTTGTGGTGTTCGCCGGAGCTGGATTCACATTTTTGCTCAGTGAAGTCTGAAATGAAGTTCACTGGTTTTGAAGGAATTCCTCTGTAGTGCATTGAGGGAAAAACAGTATTTCAAACTTGATATCACTTAATTATCCTTCAAATCTCAAGCGGCACAGATATGTGCGGCATCACCGCATACTGCAGACTGTCGTTGACGATAAAAAATATCTATATAATATTTACAATATACAGTATATATATATGCTGATATTTTTATGGAACAGGTATTTGGGTTTTCGGATATGTCAGGTAGAACCAAAATTCTAATTCCTTTTATAAAAGGGTCAATTTGACCACGCCCGGAATATTCGAATAATGTTGCAAAAATGTAGAACTCTCAAAATGAGAGTATTGTTATTTTTCTTTTGGTCACAGAAACAACCGAAAACCACAATAAAAACACGCGATCGTGTGTATCTGTGCTATTACCTTGACTATGTGACCTATTTATTTATTTATTTATTCATTTATTTTTGGCTCAGTCATGTTTGTATAGTCGGTTAAAAAGAAATTACCTTCATCATATTGTTTGTCAATTTGACCCGCAATTTCAACCTCCAGAAAATTATCATAATTAAAATTGTTACCCAGGTTTATGTATAAAAGTCACTGAATATGAAGCAAAAAAAAAAAAAAAACATTTCAATCATTTATTTTGAGACTTTAAACATTGAATGGAGTCAAAATGACCCCAAAGATAACAGGAGGGTTAAAGCCCAAAAATAACCGGAACAAATAAAATTAGAGGACAAATTATTCATGTCATTCTTGTTATCTAAAGCCTTTAAGTAATTTTTTTAAAAAATCTTTATTTTGGTTTTTAAATATTATTTCCATAAATATGTTTACTAAATAAAATTAAACAGTGTTTTTTTTTTTTTATCTTAAATGACTTTGAACATACTGTAATAGTTACATCACTAGTGCTGAATTTTTACCTTTTAAAATTGAATTTCAATAAATTTCATTCGTAGTTTAAGTCGTTTTGTATCGTATTTTTAATTTCATTTATTAACATAGGTTTGACCATATGTAGTAAATAAACTTTTTTTTTATTATTAAAAAGAAGTAGTTGTATACAGTATAGTTACTATTTTTTATATTAATCTATCATTAATTTGATCATTTTCTATTATATTTTTTTATTTGTATTTATTAGTGTTTATTCAAATGATCACATAAGCTTAATTCATGCAATAATTTAAGATATATAAAAGATGTCACTCTATACTGCACAATACTGTGTATGCTTATTTTAAAAAATCACTTCAGATACTACGAAACCCAGTCATTTTCTACATTCGCCCAGTACAGTAAAAGTGTAAAAATTAGGGTCACTTCAATTTAAGGAGCCACATCTGAATCAGTTGATGAGGTTTTTAAGTGGGATCAATTGTGGATCATAATTTAAGGATCATCTCAGATACTACTGTGGGATTAACTATATATATAAAAAAAATACATCCACGGTGTTTCAACATTGGATAAATTTCCATAAGAATAACTTTCCATCCATCCATCCATCCATTGAGGAACTGTGGAGGTCAGTGGTGACCATTGCAGGTTAGGCTAATTAGCGCTCCCAAATTGCCTGCAGTGTGTCAATGAGCGTGAGTGTGTGTGTGTGTGTGTGATTGATTGGCACCCCGTCAAGGGTGTACCCCACCAAGTCTCCTGGGATAGGCTCCAGACCCCTGTAAAGTGACATAGACAATGAGTGAGTGAGAGTAATGAAGTAAAATTGGATTTATTAATCCTGCAATACACAGTAGAGACCACCAGATGGCAGCCATGTCCATCCACCGGAAGCTTGTCCACTGATGGAAGTCCAAGCCAAAGGAATATTATTGTATTTTACAGCTTGGACCTCCTTATGGAGCATTTATAAAGGATATTAAGTCAGTATTAAGTCATTTAGCAGACGTGGCAGTGCTGTGTGTGGGTTTAAATAAACGTATCAACGCTATAAAGGGGGGAAAGTGTCCCCTAGGCTGCACTGAGCGCCATCTTGGCTGCGGTTGCCATGGCAGTGAGCCTCAGCTTCCGGGTGTGTGTGGTGGGCCACCAGGAGTTGGCTCGGCTGAGGGTTTTGTGCATGTGTGTGTGTGTGTGTGTGTGTGTGTGTGTGTACAAGATGTAGATGTACAACACTCTATGCATGTACAGTATGCATGTCTAAAATATAAAACCAACACTGCTGCATTTTGTGTCTGTGTATAATCAGTGCAAAATGTATTGGCACCCCTCCTACCCTCACCCTCATCAGTGAAAAGGAAGAACCAGTGAAGAGAAGGTTTTTTTCCAAGGTGGTGTGTGGAGTCGAGGCTTTACAGTATCACCCGGACCTATTATTTGGCTCGGTGCCTCTTAAAGCATTCGTTTTATGTTTAATGATCCGGGAAGACTCTGTAATATCTGGGAAATGGTCACTCGTACGCATGCTACAAGACTAAAATGTGATAAGTAGCACCAGTCAAACATGCTTTATTTTATCTGAATCCAACTTTTTTTTTTTTTTTTTTTTTAATCCAAAAATTAATAAATACCACTGTGATGCATTATACACAGGCTGTCCCAAGAAATTTTACATCATTTTGTAGTCTAACAACATAGACAAGTCTCGCTCAAATGATCTCAAATTATAACAGGATGTGTAACTACTAACCAAGTTTAATGTTTTACATTTAATTCTGTGTCGCTATGCAACAGAAACTTGAAGATGAGGAGTTCAAAAAGTGTCTTGTTTTCAGTGATGAGGCCACATTTCATACGAATGGCAAAATCAACAAGCATAATGTTGGCATTTTTGAGAAAATCCCTGTGCTACAGTCGAGCCAGCGAATGTGCTGGAGCTGAGCTACTGACCTGATATGTGGTGCGCATATGGAACATTTGTGAAGCTTTGTGAAATCAGTTATAAAATCTGTATCCGTTTGTATATGTCGTTCAACATGAAGTCCAGAACATGTAATTGGTCCGATATTCATATTTCAAATGATGTAATTTTTTTTGGGACACCCTGTATAAGTGGAATAAACAACGTTAGGGTAGACAAGACAATATCCGTGGCAGGTTAAAAACCCCTTTTTTTTTTTTCTTTTTTTTTTTTAAAGAAAAATTCTTTACTCATATCTCTCGAAATGTTGCAGAGATCTAACGAACAAAAAAGCCAATTTTTCATCCCCTTTTTTTTTTTAGGTGATTTTTTTTCTCCATCATTTTTTCCATTATTATTATTATTATTATTATTATTCCTTACTCCACTAGAGGAATCTTTTTCTCCGGCCATTATTAAAGCGTGAAGGTGTTGCTTAACAATTGTGTCCCTGTTGGTCCAGCGTAGTATCCTGAGATTGACACTCGTGCCATAGTGTTCGCGTGCGTGTGTAAGCGCGTGCGTGCGTGCGCGCGTGTGTGTGGGTGCGCACGCGGCGGGGGAGCGCGCGGAGAGAATGGAGCTCGCGCTGTTCTAACGCGTTCAAACCGCGGTGTGAGAGAAAGGAAAGCGGAGAAGAAGAAGAGGAGGAGAGAGAGGAGGAGAGAGAGGGGGGACATGTAGTGCATTTAGATTGAACCACACTGCAAAAGGAGAGGAAAAAAAAAACAGATAGGAAGATAGATGGATAGATAGACTACAGGCTCGCGCTCATTCCTCCGCCCCTTTCTCTCTCTCTCTCTCTCTCTCTCCACCACTCTCCGCGCGTGCCACTATTTATTTCTGATGAACATTTTTTTTCATTTTTTCTTCTCTCTCTCTCTCTCTCTCTTCTCCTTTCCTCCATGCTCTGGAATATGATCATCTGAAACACACGCCTGTGTGTATCGTCCCTCACATTTCCACCCCCGGAATTATCCATCACTCTGCGGCGGCGCGCGAGACACCATGAGCGGATTGATGATGTTATTATTATTACTATTATTATTATTATTATTATTATTTTGTCATTTCTGCGCGATCGTCTCTTCCTGCCAGTGCTGAGGGAGGGTCTTTTTTAGCATGCGGAGGATTTGAGGAGCGCGAGCGAGGTCCAACACTGATGGAACATGTCCTATGTTCCCTTTCAAGGTAAGCTGTCCACCGTCTCCGCACCGCATCCAGGCTTCCACCTCCTCCATCCCTCCATCCATCCCTCCATCTGCCGCGCGCCAGTGCCGCCGAATGCCGATCCACAGATAGCGTGACGTTCTGTAGCGGTGCACGCATCCAAGTCGCGCGTCCTGCTAGCGGCTTAGCACCGAGATCACAGCGGTGCGTCTGTCAGCGCTGCACATCTGGATCAGACCGTTGCCCCGGGGGGTGTGGGTTAGCTGCTGCACTAATTCACATCTGGATTGGTTAAAAAAGTCTTTATCATCAAAGTCTTCATCAGAAACGAGTCTCGTCTCATCACTCCTCTCTTCTTTTCCTCTTTTCTTCTCCTCTCTTCTCATCACCTCTCTTCTGAGAGGATAGAGAAGAAAAGAAGAGAAACAAAGTGAAGTAATCACTTTGTTTCTCTTCTTTTCTTCTGTATCCTCTCATTTTTCTCATTTTTCATTTCTTTTGCCCCGCGGTCGTCTCTTCTCTTCACTCATATTTTTTTTTTAATGACTTGTTTGTCTTCTGTTTTCTTCTATTCTGTTATTTTTCTTCTCTCTTCTTTTCTCTCCTTTTAAAAAACAATTCATGCTCCCTTTTTCCTATCTGTTCTCCTCCTTCTTGTTTTTCCCTCTTTTCTTTTCTCACCTCTTTTTCTTTTCTTTTCTTTTCTCACACTCATTTTCTTTACTCTCCTGCTTTAGAAGGTTTTTTTTGCTTGTCTTTCTTACTGATGCTTCTTCTCTTTTTTACTCACACTTACTTCCTCCTCTGTTCTTTTTTTCCTTATCACTCTTTGTCACATTGTTTTCTCATTTTTTTTCTGATCTTGTTCTGTTCTCTTTTTTCCTCTCTCTATTTTATTGCCCTTATTTCTTCTCTTCATTCATGTGTGTTTTTTTTTGTTGTTTTTTTTCCCTTCACTGTTTTAAAATGCACTGTACACTCAGAGGCCATAACTTGCTTGTGTGTGCGTGTATGTGTGTGTGCCTGTGCGTGCGTGTATGTGTGTATGTCTGCACTTATATCCATTTGCTGCAGCAGTTTACCCATAAGCACTTTCAGCTCCATCACGTCCTCACACGGAGGGAAACAGTGGACAGGTTAATGAACTCCTCCGATGACAGAGAGGAAGAAACTCTAAACAGATCAACATCGCAGTGACGTTTCTGTTACTTGGGGAGACGCGGAGAGCTTTCAGAAGCTCGTGAAGCGGGAGTTTGGTGTGTGTGTTGACTTTAATCCTGCACTGTTTCGGATGGTTGTGTAACAGCACTTCTATTTCCAGGTTCGGTGATTCATTCTGGGAAAACTATTAACCGACAGAGTGAATAAAAACGAGTGCAAGACTGCAAAACCGTGTGTGTGTGTGTGTGTGTGTGTTGCGGTTACATGCATTCTGGAGTAAATGTGTGGAAGTCAGCTCATCTGTAACATGTCATGCAATATTTCTTAAGATCTACCCCACAGTGCAAGACAGGAAATTACAGATGCGCTACATCATTATTCTGACTCATGTAATATCTCATGATTTCACCTTAATTATTGTTATTTTAGGTCAATTAATGTATTAGCGTTATCATATCTGAGTTTCACTTACAGCTAATTCATTAAATACTAATGTAGAGCAATAATCACACTCACTCCATTTACTGTTTCTCAGGTAATATTTAAGCCTAATATTTGCTTTATTCAGATTAATTTGATGTACGGTATACACGGTACATACAAGTTTAATAACTGATTATTGATGGATTAAAAAATACTTGAGACCCAAATCAGTGGAACTCTCTAATAATCCCAGTAATATCGCTTTCAGCCCTCAGTCCAGAGTCTGAGTGAGAAACACCTGAACATCACGTGCTGCTTCCTGCTTTCACGGTGGGAAAATATTTCATTCTCCACATCGCAGGAGCGGATTTATTTCACTTCTGTTTGATGTCAAGCTGAATTTAAAGCAACGGCCGAGACATTTTAGTCGTGATTTGTTTCTCTCGTAAAAAAACCCGTGTAAATGTTACAGTCTGCCATTTCCAGTGCTGTTCTCTTTTCTGGAGTTTTTTTATTTTTAAAGAAACGTTCATGCTGTGCTGAAAAGGCCAGTGTGAACGATGTACGGCTCCCAGTTCGGTTGTAGTAATAACAGTTTGCATGTTAATTAGAAAATAAACAAACAAACAAACAAACAATGGGAGGAATAATGAGCCTGCCAGTTTTATAATGCCAGATATTCCAAACTGGAGTTAACAACAAATCATTTATTTCCTAAGAAGTAAAATGGAAATTTAGGGCACAGAGACCACGCCCCCTTCACTGTGACTGACAGATACAGATTAAATACCAACATCCATCCTTCCTTGACAGAGACTGATAGACACAGAGGCCACACCTCCTTCACAGAGACTAATAGACACAGAGGCCACAACTCCTTCACAGAGATCGATAGACACAGAGGCCACACCTCCCTCACAGAGACTGATAGACACAGAGGCCACACCTCCTACACAGAGACTAATAAACACAGAGGCCACAACTCCTTCACAGAGATCGATAGACACAGAGGCCACGCCTCCCTCACAGAGACTGATAGACACAGAGGCCACACCTCCTACACAGCGACTGATAGACACAGAGGCCACACCTCCTTCACAGCGACTGATGGACACAGAGGCCACACCTCCTACACAGAGACTAATAAACACAGAGGCCACACCTCCCTCACAGAGACTGATAGACACAGAGGCCACACCTCCCTCACAGAGACTGATAGACACAGAGGCCACACCTCCTACACAGCGACTGATAGACACAGAGGCCACACCTCCTTCACAGCGACTGATGGACACAGAGGCCACACCTCCTACACAGAGACTAATAAACACAGAGGCCACACCTCCCTCACAGCGACTGATAGACACAGAGGCCACACCTCCCTCACAAGACTGATAGACACAGAGGCCACACCTCCCTCACAGAGACTGATAGACACAGAGGCCACACCTCCTACACAGCGACTGATAGACACAGAGGCCACACCTCCTTCACAGCGACTGATGGACACAGAGGCCACACCTCCTACACAGAGACTAATAAACACAGAGGCCACACCTCCCTCACAGCGACTGATAGACACAGAGGCCACACCTCCCTCACAGAGAGTTATAGACACACTGACCACACCTCCTTCACAGAGACTAATGACAGAGAGGCCACACCTCCTACAGAGCGACTGATGGACACAGAGGCCACACCTCCTTCACAGGGACTGATGGACACAGAGGCCACACCTCCCTCACAGAGACTGATAGACACAGAGGCCACACCTCCTACAGAGCGACTGATAGACACAGAGGCCACACCTCCTCCACAGAGACTGATAGACACAGAGGCCACACCTCCTTCACAGAGACTGATAGACACAGAGGCCACACCTCCTTCACAGGGACTGATAGACACAGAGTGATAGACACAGAGGCCACACCTCCTTCACAGAGACTGATAGACACAGAGGCCACACCTCCTTCACAGAAATCGATAGACACAGAGGCCACACCTCCTTCACAGAGACTGATAGACACAGAGGCCACACCTCCCTCACAAAGACTGATGGACACAGAGGCCACACCTCCTTTACAGGGACTGATGGACACAGAGGCCACACCTCCTGCACAGCGACTGATAGACACAGAGGCCACACCTCCTACAGAGCGACTGATGGACACAGAGGCCACGCCTCCTTTACAGAGACTGATAGACACAGAGGCCACACCTCCCTCACAGAGAGTGATAGACACAGAGGCCACACCTCCTTCACAGGGACTGATAGACACAGAGTGATAGACACAGAGGCCACACCTCCTACACAGCGACTGATAGACACAGAGGCCACACCTCTTTCACAGAGACTGATAGACACAGAGGCCCCACCTCCTTCACAGCGACTGATGGACACAGAGGCCACACCTCCCTCACAGAGAGTGATAGACACAGAGGCCACACCTCCCTCACAGAGACTGATAGACACAGAGGCCCCACCTCCTTCACAGAGACTGATAGACACAGAGGCCACACCTCCCTCACAGAGACTGATAGACACAGAGGCCACACCTCCTACACAGCGACTGATAGACACAGAGGCCACACCTCCTTCACAGCGACTGATGGACACAGAGGCCACACCTCCTACACAGAGACTAATAAACACAGAGGCCACACCTCCCTCACAGCGACTGATAGACACAGAGGCCACACCTCCCTCACAGAGAGTTATAGACACACTGACCACACCTCCTTCACAGAGACTAATGACAGAGAGGCCACACCTCCTACAGAGCGACTGATGGACACAGAGGCCACACCTCCTTCACAGGGACTGATGGACACAGAGGCCACACCTCCCTCACAGAGACTGATAGACACA
Organism: Clarias fuscus; assembly: GCA_030347435.1. NCBI lineage: Eukaryota > Metazoa > Chordata > Actinopteri > Siluriformes > Clariidae > Clarias > Clarias fuscus. Next base: position 24,283,779 of record CM059226.1, on the reverse strand, counting down.
GAGGCCACACCTCCTACAGAGCGACTGATAGACACAGAGGCCACACCTCCTCCACAGAGACTGATAGACACAGAGGCCACACCTCCTTCACAGAGACTGATAGACACAGAGGCCACACCTCCTTCACAGGGACTGATAGACACAGAGTGATAGACACAGAGGCCACACCTCCTTCACAGAGACTGATAGACACAGAGGCCACACCTCCTTCACAGAAATCGATAGACACAGAGGCCACACCTCCTTCACAGAGACTGATAGACACAGAGGCCACACCTCCCTCACAAAGACTGATGGACACAGAGGCCACACCTCCTTTACAGGGACTGATGGACACAGAGGCCACACCTCCTGCACAGCGACTGATAGACACAGAGGCCACACCTCCTACAGAGCGACTGATGGACACAGAGGCCACGCCTCCTTTACAGAGACTGATAGACACAGAGGCCACACCTCCCTCACAGAGAGTGATAGACACAGAGGCCACACCTCCTTCACAGGGACTGATAGACACAGAGTGATAGACACAGAGGCCACACCTCCTACACAGCGACTGATAGACACAGAGGCCACACCTCTTTCACAGAGACTGATAGACACAGAGGCCCCACCTCCTTCACAGCGACTGATGGACACAGAGGCCACACCTCCCTCACAGAGAGTGATAGACACAGAGGCCACACCTCCCTCACAGAGACTGATAGACACAGAGGCCCCACCTCCTTCACAGAGACTGATGGACACAGAGGCCACATCTCCTTCACAGCGACTGATGGACACAGAGGCCACACCTCCTACACAGCGACTGATAGACACAGAGGCCACACCTCCCTCACAGAGACTGATAGACACAGAGGCCACACCTCCTACACAGAGACTAATAAACACAGAGGCCACACCTCCTTCACAGAGATCGATAGGCACAGAGGCCACACCTCCCTCACAGAGACTGATAGACACAGAGGCCACACCTCCCTCACAGAGACTGATGGACACAGAGGCCACACCTCCCTCACAGAGACTGATAGACACAGAGGCCACACCTCCTTCACAGTGACTGATGAACACAGAGGCCACACCTCCTACACAGCGACTGATAGACACAGAGGCCCCACCTCCTTCACAGGGACTGATGGACACAGAGGCCACACCTCCCTCACAGAGACTGATAGACACAGAGGCCACACCTCCTACAGAGCGACTGATAGACACAGAGGCCACACCTCCTCCACAGAGACTGATAGACACAGAGGCCACACCTCCTTCACAGAGACTGATAGACACAGAGGCCACACCTCCTTCACAGGGACTGATAGACACAGAGTGATAGACACAGAGGCCACACCTCCTTCACAGAGACTGATAGACACAGAGGCCACACCTCCTTCACAGAAATCGATAGACACAGAGGCCACACCTCCTTCACAGAGACTGATAGACACAGAGGCCACACCTCCCTCACAAAGACTGATGGACACAGAGGCCACACCTCCTTTACAGGGACTGATGGACACAGAGGCCACACCTCCTGCACAGCGACTGATAGACACAGAGGCCACACCTCCTACAGAGCGACTGATGGACACAGAGGCCACGCCTCCTTTACAGAGACTGATAGACACAGAGGCCACACCTCCCTCACAGAGAGTGATAGACACAGAGGCCACACCTCCCTCACAGAGAGTGATAGACACAGAGGCCACACCTCCTTCACAGGGACTGATAGACACAGAGTGATAGACACAGAGGCCACACCTCCTACACAGCGACTGATAGACACAGAGGCCACACCTCTTTCACAGAGACTGATAGACACAGAGGCCCCACCTCCTTCACAGCGACTGATGGACACAGAGGCCACACCTCCCTCACAGAGAGTGATAGACACAGAGGCCACACCTCCCTCACAGAGACTGATAGACACAGAGGCCCCACCTCCTTCACAGAGACTGATGGACACAGAGGCCACACCTCCTACACAGCGACTGATGGACACAGAGGCCACACCTCCTACACAGCGACTGATAGACACAGAGGCCACACCTCTTTCACAGAGACTGATAGACACAGAGGCCCCACCTCCTTCACAGCGACTGATGGACACAGAGGCCACACCTCCCTCACAGAGAGTGATAGACACAGAGGCCACACCTCCCTCACAGAGACTGATAGACACAGAGGCCCCACCTCCTTCACAGAGACTAATAAACACAGAGGCCACACCTCCTTCACAGCGACTGATGGACACAGAGGCCACACCTCCTACACAGCGACTGATAGACACAGAGGCCACACCTCCCTCACAGAGACTGATAGACACAGAGGCCACACCTCCTACACAGAGACTAATAAACACAGAGGCCACACCTCCTTCACAGAGATCGATAGGCACAGAGGCCACACCTCCCTCACAGAGACTGATAGACACAGAGGCCACACCTCCCTCACAGAGACTGATGGACACAGAGGCCACACCTCCCTCACAGAGACTGATAGACACAGAGGCCACACCTCCTTCACAGTGACTGATGAACACAGAGGCCACACCTCCTACACAGCGACTGATAGACACAGAGGCCACACCTCCTTCACAGCGACTGATGGACACAGAGGCCACACCTCCTACACAGCGACTGATAGACACAGAGGCCACACCTCCCTCACAGAGACTGATAGACACAGAGGCCCCACCTCCTTCACAGAGACTGATGGACACAGAGGCCACACCTCCCTCACAGAGACTGATAGACACAGAGGCCACACCTCCTACACAGAGACTAATAAACACAGAGGCCACACCTCCTACAGAGCGACTGATAGACACAGAGGCCACACCTCCTCCACAGAGAGTGATAGACACAGAGGCCACACCTCCCTCACAGAGACTGATAGACACAGAGGCCACACCTCCTACACAGAGACTAATAAACACAGAGGCCACACCTCCTACACAGAGACTAATAAACACAGAGGCCACACCTCCCTCACAGAGACTGATAGACACAGAGGCCACGCCTCCTACAGAACGACTGATGGACACAGATGGACACAAATAATGTAACACTGGTTAAGAAAAAGTAAAGTATATTTTATCTTTTATAATTAAACAGCTTAAACAGGAATAGAATAAAGAGCGTCCCTGTATTCATGGCTTCTAAGCCACAGCATTATCACAGGCGATTATGATGTGTTTACGGCTGAAACTCTTCTTTTGATGACAATAAAAACTACAGTAAATGGCTGAGCCCCAGCCAACCGTCCATTATACGTTTCCCTCTCGTTACATTGTTACAGTTACAGTTCTTTAAAAACTCTGTAATAAAAAAAAGAAAATGCTGGTTCATTTTCAGTGGTCACTCTGGCCACACGGCCGCGAAGTCAGCGAGAGCTTCACTGCCCTTTATGTGTGCACATTTGTCTCTCATTAGCATATTCATGAGCCAGGGCAATGGTCTTGAAGGCATAGCTGCATGGTCCAGAGCTTATTCTGCAGTTTCTTCAGCACACACACACCCACGAACATTATCTGTCTTATTTGAACTTATTTGTCCTGTTTAAGGAAGTCATTGTCATTCTTTCCCCTGTGTCTTTGCTATAATTATACATCAGGAATAATCAGGTGGTGTATGTAAAAAAAAAAGATTAAGATTACTTACACTATATATTCATTTCATTCTTGTTTTTGGATCACACTTTGCAAATAAGTCACGGTTAGGGACGTTACAGTATTGTGCAAAAGTCTCGATCCTCCCCTCGACTTCTTCACGTTAAATCAAATTAAATGAAAGAAACAGGAACTAATGTTTTACTCGCAAGAGGCTGCTAACTGCCTTCATACAACAATTTATAAACTGCTTGTTTATGTAACAACCTCAGCAGCAACCTCATTTCCCCTCTGGAAGCCTGGAGAATTATTCCTCAAGACTACATTAAGAATACAAGAACATCCGGCTCATATTTTGTAAGCCACAGTTTGGGATGTATATCGGGTTTAAAGTTACCGTCCACGGCATACATCGGTTAGAAGTCACGGTCTGGGACGTACATCTTGTTTAAAATCACAATTTAGGATGCACATTAGGTTTGAAGTCACAGTTTGGGATGCACTGTACTGTATGCTGGGTTTGAAGTCACGGTCTGGGACGTACATCACGTCTAAAGTCACGGTTTGGGATGTGCATTGGGTTTGAAGCCACGGTTCCTGTGTGTTTAAGAATACTGTAGTAACAGCAAACAGTATGGAGTAAGAATATTAGGAGCAATATTGCAAACATTATTTCTTTATAGATCATTCATCAGAGGTAGCTGTCTAATCACAAACACAGAGGCCGTTCATTTTCCAGGTCAACAATGACGTAATTCTGACCGCCATATTACTGAGAGCACTCTGGAATGTTTTAACTTAAAATGTAAAAATGATTGAGTGACGGGAAAAAACGAACGTTTTTTTTAATTCTCCCTTTGTGTTTCTGAGCACACGGTGCTAAGATATAAAAAATCCAGTTGGTAAAATTCTCTAAGGAATCTGATTAGAGATCATGGTGTAGTTAAATGTTTAAAAGATACTTGCAGAAGGTAGTAATAATAATCTGATCATGAGTGCGTGCGCGTGTGAACACAAACATTGTTTTATTACTTTGCTGTTTAGCATTAATTAAAAGTTCTTCTCAGAGCTCCTTTAGAGTCCAGCCATTTTCCAAGCATTAGCTCTCCTCTCGTATTGGAATAGCTTGTAGCGCTGATCCGCGAGGAGCTGAAACAGCCTTCTGAGTGCGATACGCTTAAAGCTCCTTTGACAGCAGGATGTTTGATCTGCGTTTCCGGTTCGTTTCAGGCAGAAGGTCAAATCTTCAATGACGCCTGGCCTGTACAGATAACGGCCATGTTTTTCGATAACTTCATAGAATATAGTTTGATTTTCTATAACGAAGTACTATACAGTATATTATCGAAATGAAAGCAAAATAGCATGACAGGTTAGGAAAAGTTCATTTTTATCCAGTTGTGGTGTTTGGTTAAAGTGACAGAAATTCAGGGCATAACGCACCATGATGCACCAGAATAGTGTATCACATCATGTTGCATAATTTCATGTTGCATAATGTTGTACAGTATAATGTGCATTAGCTTAGTATTGTATAATTAAGCAATATCACACACGTAGATGTGCTGTTGTGCCGAATATAAGCACGGCTGTGATTGTCGTAGGCACGAGGGCGCACAGTTCATAGAACAACAGCTTCACAAACACCAGATTATGATTTGTTTGTTTACAGTATTTAACCAGTTATTTTGCTCCGCCAGTACATATCCTTTCATGAGTGGCGAAACTAACTAACCACGACTGGCGGAGGTGGCGACTGACAGTTAGCGACCGACAGATGTGTAATTAACTGCGGTGAAACTAGTTATAAATTCATACAGGTACATTAACATTTATATATATATATATATATATATATATATATTCCCACCTTTTGGGGGATTTTGGGGGTCAAAAACTCTGTGAAAATTGGCAGACAGGTTGGAATCTTCTGCCATTAGGATGGCCGGGGCTCTCTTGCTGCATAGCTCTTACACGCTTGCATGTAGACACACAAAACCCCGGTACACATTTAGAGCTCATACAACTTTCGTACTGCATGTCATGGAATCAACTCAACAGGAAGTCAGTTATTTTGGGTCGTTTTTGGAGCAGCGTGCTTGGGCCCACTCATCGCTGCTTGCAACTACTGTATATTTGCTCTTTAGAATATCAGCTCAGTTAACTACCGAGTTCCCAAATAGCATTAAATGGAACGCTAGTTTGCTATGTAGGGTGTACAATTGTAGCGCCCTTCATCAGGAACAATTTGGGATTCAGCCTTGTGTTACAGTAGAAACTACTTGGCATGTAGCTGTCAATAAAATAACACGGACGGTTCAGAGGCGATTCAGAACGTCAGACGACATAACGTTGTCAGATGTGTGTCGTTGCTGAAAGTGCTTCTGTGACTGGGTGTGGTCAGGCAGCCGCTCTCTCCTCAGTACTGCGGACCGTACAGACCCACTCTCACTCACGCTGAGACACACAGTCAGTGACATTAAATGCTATCAGGAGACCTGCGACGCGGCGTGATGCATATAATTAAACATATTTGTGGAATGCCTCTCGTTTAAAACAGATTGCTCGGCTGGAACTAAATGTTGTATAATATCACATCAAATATTGCATTGTATCATACAGTATATTATAGCTTTTATAGCGTATTGTATTGCGTTATATAATATCACATCATGCTGTATCTTATAATATTGTATCAATCATAGAGTCTCTGATTCAGTGCTATCATCAGATATTGAACCACTGACTTGTGATTTTAAATCGTACCATACGGTATAATATTGCTTTGTGTCATATTCTGTTGTATTTGATTATATAAAAACGTATCTTTTTTATGGAATCATATTGTATAGTAATTTACTGTAAACTGTTGTATCAATTCCCCTCAGATTGAACTCCAAGTAACAACATTTTGCCTCATGAATTAAAATGTAATTAAATAAAATCGTATCGTATTTAATCGTATCATGTGGAAGCCGGAGGGTTACACCTCTAGTATACGGCAATGTTCTACTTAAGTCATGCTTTATCACACCTCCTTTAAACAATCTCTTCTGATCACTGTCCACAAATGTATACTGACATTAATAAATGTTTATGCTTTTCCAGCTGCATATGAGATGGACGATGACATGAGCCCTGAGTCAGGTGACATACGCATGACACTTGTCAGCCTAATTAAAGCTGCATGACACTTTACTACTGACAAATGTAGGATCTTTATGATCAAGGTTATGTAATGACAAATGCATGACTTAGTAACGCCACACTGTAAACCCTAATGCTCAAAGTAATTAAACACATTGAGTGCTGTTAACCTAAACAATTACAATTAGTTCAAATGAATAGACCTTAATGAGTATTTAGAACTTTTTGGTATTTATGAGTTTGTAGAAATGACACTTTTCAAGTGAGCTGAACAAAGTTGATGTTTTAAGTAACTGTAAGTACGTAAGTAACAGTAACTGTCACCTTAAAGTTCCACCAAATTAAAATCTTGCAGACTAGTGATTTTGTGTCTGACGTCATCAGGGCAGTAGAGCACTGGTGGCTCAGTGGGAGGGGTTTCACCTGTCGTGTGAAAGACCCGGGTTCGATTCCCAACAACTGGTTGTCTGTCCCAAGCCCAGATAAAATGGGAGGGGTTGCGTCAGGAAGGGCGTCTGGTGTAAAACCTGTGCCGAGCTTGTGTGCGGACCGGATCGTCTGCTGTGGCAACAGCAACAACAACTTATTTGATCTGCAACAAATTCAACAAACTCAAAAATTGATAGTTCTGTTTACTAA